>JAVJIF010017157.1:0-83897 GCA_038442645.1 Agave tequilana | reverse complement strand
TACATGGTCCAAGGGGATAACCCCTTGAGGTAAATTCTGAATTCGAGCTTAATGAGGATGTTGACATGTCTTATGAAGAACTTGCATCTTTTTGTCAACAACTTCTTGAAAAATATGATTTGCTTAAAAAGGATAATAATAAATTGAAAAAGAACAACACTTCTTTGTTAAAAAAAAAATGATTCTCTTAAAAATAAATTTGCATGTATTTCAAAGAAAATGATATGTTAAAAAAGGATAATTTTCCTTGACTTCTAAATTAAATGATCTTTGTGAAGGAAATACTTCTTTGAAAAATAAAATTATTTTGGTGGAAAAAAAGAAAATTATTTTGGAAGAAAACAACTCTTTGAAAAGAAATTTGTTTCAAAAGAAAAGGAAAACATTTCTAAAAGAAAAAGAGTGTTGATTCTCATTCTCACCATGCTTTTCATGCTACATTGATAAAAATGAGATTCAATTTTTGAAAAATAGAATAGATTGTTTGAGCTCAACTTTGAGCAATTGTGCATTTAATCATAATAGATTAGAAATCTTGTTTCAAAAGAAACAAGCTCCACATGTTCATGCACATCACCCACGGCACACATATGCGCACTTTGGACATCATGATCACACTCACTCTCATGTACATTTTAGAGTGTACAAATGTACACATTGCGACCGCAAAGGCCATTTAGCAAAGTTTTGTTATGATAAGGTAAATTCTTTAAATTTTGCTAATAAAAATGTTTGGGTTCTGAACAATACTAACTCCCATGGACCCAAAAGAAAAGGGTATCAAAATCTCCATCTCTTGTGTTTGATGTAGGTGTGGGCTCTCACATGACATGAGAGGGTTGGTGCCTTGGTGGTGATGCATGGGCTAGATGGACATACAATTGATGTTTCACTATCAAGGAAGTTTGGTGGGAGGACCACTATATTTTGGAGACTTAGAGAATAGTTCATACGGTTTGATAACTATCTCTAAACTCCTATTTAGTTTACATGCTTTTACATAGATAATATTTTTTAGCATGTTTTTGATGTTGTCCTTCATGTGATAAATACTTGTTTAGATGTAGCTTTCATTAAAACTTGTGTCTATATTTGTACAAGTTTAGCAACATTTGATTCTTATATGTTTATACTTCATTGCTCATTTGTACTCATTACATGTACATGTATAATATAGTTTTGATGATTCCCTAATTTACACTTGTTTTACCTATTTTTGCATATGTTTTACTTCATGTATATGTTGTTCTTGTCTAAAACTAATAAATATACATGTATACCCTTGAGTCTCTTGCCTTCATGCAAATACTATTATGGACTCTTTTGTTTGGGATATGTATGTATATTTTTAGTTTTAGATAAATCATACATATACCTGAAGTTTTGTTTTAAATGAAAATGAATTTTCACGATTTTCATATGTTTGTTTTGAGCCTCATTGACTATTTTCATGATTATACTAATCGCAAACTTTTGTACACTCACATTATTTTGTTACTCATATTTATTTCATGAGCCTAATTTTGAGCTTTATAGATTTCGAATGTCAACTTTTTTGTATTAGTATGTTTCATGAGATATATATCTTTTTGTTTCACGTTTGAAGGATCTTTAACTAGTTTTTTTTAAAACTACTTTAAACTAGTTATTTATTCTTCAACTTAATTTCTTAAATATGCATATATAAACTCAAAATCATTCTCCCTCTTTTATTCAATCATCAACAAAGGGGTGAAAAAAAATCAATAATAAGGATGTATATGCGATATACATTCATGAAGAGGAAGGCGTTAAGTTAACTCCCCTGCATACATGCATTACATGAAGAAGGGATGACAAAATCCTAACTCACATAAAGCATAATATATAATGCATAAGTGGAGATGTTAGGTTCCCCCTACACACGTGTACCACATAAAGAAGAGATGTCAAGCCCTCAATATAAGATACACTCAACATGATGTATATATAAAGAGATATTAAACTCCCCTTGCATATAGGCAATACATATCAAAAACATTTTAAAAATCACTTAAAGTTAAATAACATATCAAATGTTGAGATACCACTTGTAAGTAAACAAAATTTAAGATATTACAAGATATTTGATATCAATTGAAATTGAAAATTTTTTGATATCAATTTAAATAGAAACATTGTAAATTGTGATACCAATGAAAGTAAAAATATTTATATTTTGATATCAATGAAATATATGGTAAATTTTGATACCAAATAAAAGGTAAAATATTTTGATACCAATAGAAATAAAAGGTAAAACATTTTTAATGGAAATTGAAATCTGTGATACCAATGAAATCGAAACATATGATACCAATTGAAGATATTGTAAATTTTGATATCAAAAAAAAGTAAAATATGAAGTATAATTTGATATCAATGAAATACTAATTGAAAATAATGCATAAGCTTATTAAAATGCCAATGAGATACCAATTGAATCAAGAATTAAGTCAAGCTTAGTATAAATATAATTTGTGCTTAAACAAGTAAGGATATGTAATCAAGAACAATCAAATCATATATATGTATGAAAATGAAAATACCAATTGAAATTGATATTATTTAAAATTTGAAGCATACATATATATGAAAACATATATGAGTATACAAAAATAGAATTTCATGAAGTTCATATGTATAACTCATACCTATCCACCCTATTCATGCACATGATAAAAGATATTTAATTTGAGCATATAAGGCATTGTCTCCCATCCATCCGCTTCTGGTTGGTAGGGGTTTTCAAACATAAGAGTTTGAAAATATTTTAGCATAGTTTAAAAATTCTACTAATTGAAGAATAAATAACTAGTTAAAGTAATTTTAAGAAAAACTAGTTAAAGATCTTTCAAACGGAAAACAAAACATAATATATCTCATGAATCATACTAAATACACAAAAGTTGACACTCGAAATCTATAAAGCTCAAAAATGTGCTCATGAAACAAAAATGATGTAAATAAAAGTAATATGAGTGTACAAAGGTTATGTGATTAGCATAATCGTGAAAATAGTCAATGAAGCTCAAAATAAACATATGAAAAATCATGAAAGTTCATTTTTCATAAAACAAACTTCAAAGTATATATATGATTATCAAAATTAACAATATACATACATATCCTAAACACAAAAGAGTCCATAATGTAATTTGTATGAAGGCAAGTGACTCAAGGGTATACATGTATATTATTAGTTTCGAACAAGAATTACATATACATGAAGCAAAACCTATACAAGAATAGAGAAAACATGTATAATGAAAGAATCATCAAAACTAGATTATACATGTACATGTAATGAGTACAAAAGAGCAATGAAGTACAAAGATATAAAAATCAATTGTTGCTCACTACTTGTACAAGTATATACACAAGTTTTAATAAAAATTTACGTTTAAACATGTAATCAAAATATGAAGTTCAAAACCATAAACAAACATGATTATTAAGGTAAAGCACATGTTTAGAGTAATGATATACATAATAGCTAAACTAAAATGAGAACACAAAATATGAATCCATATGAACATGGGTGTATCTCAATTACTATACATGTATGTCATAAGTCTAAATAACATGGCATTTAATAGCAATCATGAAACACATGCTAAAATCAATAATGAAAGTGCATGTAACCAACTAAGGAGTTAGAGATAGTTACCAAAAATATTAGGGCACATCTCTATATCTCCAAACCATGGTGGTCATCCCACCAAACTTTCTTGATAGTGATGCATCAATTGTCTGTCCATCTAGCCCATGCATCCACCACCAAGGCATCAATTCACTCACGTCATGTGAGAGCCCACACCTACATCAAACACAAGAGGTGGGAATTTGGTACCCATTTTCTTTTGGGTCCACTGGGGTTAGCATTGTTCGGAACCCAAATATTTTTATTAGCAAAAATTTATAGAATTTACTTATCATAACAAAACTTGTTAATGGCCTTTGCGGCCGCAATGTGTATATTTGTACACTCTAGCATGCACATGTGAATGAGTGTGATAATGATGTGCAAAGTGTGCATATGTGTACGTGGGTGATGTGCATGTACGTATAGAGCTGTTCTTTTGAAAACAAGGTTTCCAATCTATTTTGATTAAATGCACAATTGCTCAAAGTTGAGTTCAAACAATCTATTCTATTTTCAAGAATTGAATCTTATTTTATCAATAGTAGTATGAAAAGCATGATGAGAATGAGAACCAACAGTCTTTTTCTTTTTAGAACTATTCTCTTTTCTTTTGAAATAATTTTTCTTTTTAAAGAGTTATTTTCTTTCAAAGCAATCTCTTTTTCTTTTTTCACCAAAATAATTTATTTTTCAAATATTTATTTCCTTCACAAATATCATTTAATTTTGAAGCTAAGGAAATATTCTCCTTTTTCAAAAAATCATTTTCTTTTGAAATGCATTCAAATTATTTGAAAAGAATCTTTTTCTTTTAAAATGGAATCATATTATTTTTCAATTTTTATTATCCTTTTTGAGCAAATATATTTTCAAGAAGTTGTTGACAAAATAAAGTAAGCTCATCATATGACATGTCTGTTGGCCCAGAGGCCTTCCACTCTAATTTTGATGATGATTAACTCATGTAGTTATGTTTACTAATATTCTTATGATGTTTAGTTTTAGATACTTAACCAAGATATTAGTAGGTGATTAGCTTCAACAAAGGAGTTTGGAGTTTCTCATATGGTGATTTAAGAGCCCAAGCGACAAAGTTCATATCTAGTACTCATTGGAGTCAAGCTCGGTGGATCACGGCTTGGATCGAGTCGGCTTGAAGACGGAATTCGTCAAGAAGACTTCGGTACATAGTTAGTTTATATTTTAGATCCATTGTAAAGACTAGATAGTGTGATATGCTCAAGTTCACAACACACACACTTGTTTAAGTTTTCATGTTTATGGTTTCGGTTTTTTGTTTAGCTGATCTCGATTTTTCATGAATAGATAGTATCAATACAAGTTACATGGTTTAATGTATATTAGATTTGTTCTATATACATGTATGCTTCATATCTTAGACAAACTTATTTTGATATGTCTATTCATGTGTTTGGAGTTTTCATATCTTAGACAAACATATTTTCGGATTTAATATCAAAAACATGGATATATATATGTTTCATGTATATTGGATTATATTCATATACAACATGCTTGAAGTTGTTTAAATAACATATTTTTGTATTTGGATGAGTTTTGGACAAAACGAATTTTCAATTGAAAAAATTCAAGTTTTAGAAAATACAGTTTTGGTTTTCGGCAAAATTTGTAAGTCACAAAAATGGTTCAAAAAGTTTAAAATTTGTGTTAAAATTTTTCACACAAAGTTTGTATATCAATGTATATACTGAACTTATTTTTGGGATTTTTAGAGAATTTATGGGATTTATTTAACAAATAAAAACCAACTTTTTCAGTCCTTTATTTAGCCCTGCCAGGCTCTGGCTATCGACTGGGCCGGTAGACACGGACCCAGAGTCGGTCGATCGACGTGTACAAGAGTGTGCACGTTGACCTGCCACTTGGGCCGGTCGACCGGGCGGTCGACCGACTGCAAGTGCCCCACTCTTGGGTGGGGGGGCGGTCGACCGGACGGTCGACCGTGAGGGTTGGCACGGTCGACCGGGTGGTCGACCGGCCAGAGAGCAATTTGCTCTCGGATTGGCACGGTTGATCGGGCGGTCGACCTGCAGGCTCAACGGTTAGAAATTTGACCGTTGGCCGGTCGACCGGAAGGCCAATTCTGGCCTAGTCAGCAGCCAACGGCTAGTTTTTTAGAAGGGGTTATAAATAACCCATTTGAGGGCTGATTTGGTTAAAAATTTCATGAGCAAAAATTCACTATTCTCTAGTGTTTTAAAAGCAAGTTTTCAAAAGAGTTTATTGGTTTTAAAGATCATTCTTTATTTGTTTTCAAGAGTTGAAAAATCAAAGAAAATATAGATTGGGATATTTGCTTTGTTTCATTTCTATCAAATACTAAGTTGTTTTTCAAATATTTTTCCTTGTGATTATTTCCAACATCTTGATTTTTCACACTTGAGCTATATCATTCTATCCTATTTATATATTTTATTTGTGGGAAAATGGTTTGTGGTTGAGATAGACCACTAGTTGTAAACCCTCCTTACTTGTGTTATCCCTCTTGTGTAGAGGTTGATTTTGGAGAGGTGGTTGGCTCCCTCTTATGAGAGGTGGAGTTTGTATTGGAATCCCTCAAGTGTGAGGTGATTGTGTTGTATTGGCTAAGTGCCTACCCTCTTATGTGAGGTGGTGTTTGTGCGGCTTTGGCCTAGTCTCTAAGTGTAGAGGTTGTTTGGTTGAGAAAGGAGTTGTGTACTCTATATTGTATTTACCCAAAACCTCAGTGGAGGTTCCCTGTGTGGGAGTCCTGTGTGGACTAGTGGATGGGAAATCCTTCTGTGTGAAGGCAGGGACGTAAAGCTGTGTGCTCGAACCTCGAAACATATTCGTGTGTTGCCTTTAATCATTGTCTCTCTAACTCTCTCTTTATATTGTGCCTTGCATCATTCATATTGTCATACTTTATTTATATGCTTGGCTTGTTTGTGTGTGCCTCACTTGTACTTAACCATGAGAGCTTCATATAGCGCCTCAACTCTTATTCAGAGGAATCAAGAGGAGTTAGTCCAGAGCCCTTCACCGGGAATTCGGCTACACTCGTGGTTGCATTAAGTGTAGTTGCAATTAAGTTTTAATTTACGCATTTAGTTCACTAGATTAGCCGCATCTAGGTGTACTTTCAATTGGTATTAGAGCCTACGCTCCTAATATTTGGTTTAACCACGTAGGAGTGTGATCTTGGTTAGCTAATCTACATTTGCATTTGCTTTTGTACACATATAATTTGCACTCATGGATAGCCCTCCCATGTTTGATTTCTCTAAACTTGACATATGGAAGGTTCTTATGAGTTGTCATTTAAAAGCCCTAGGCTTGCATGTTTACCTTGCCATTATTAAGGAATCCTACCCTAAATATAGCAAGCATGTAGAGGCCAATGCAATAGCCCTAAAGGCACTTAGAGCATCTTCATAAAGATTATTTACATGTGTTTTCTCACTATGATTGGGCTTTTACAGTATGGAGTATTTGACTTCTCCTGAGCTATTAAAGATTATCGATAAGATGAAGAGATCTAGAAGAGACGAGTCGATGAACGTTGCTTCATGGTCCAAGGGAATGACTCCGTTGAGGTACACTCGAACACTCAACTAGATGCTAGTACTAGTTCCTATTGCAATGAGTGTTTAGAGGCACAAGATATGAATGATGAACTTGCTAAAAATTGTGAAATTTGATTTCAAAATACAAACTTTGAAAAAGGAAAGTCTTGATTAAAAGAAAAAAATAAAAATATTTTCTAAACTTGAGATTGTTTTGCAAGAAAGGGATGAGATTTCAAGTGAAAGTGACTCGCTTAAATCCCAACTTGATCTTGCACTTAACGAAAACAAAATTTTAAAAAGTAAAAATGATTGTGAATATGTTTGAAGAAAAATGAGGATTTAACTTCAAAACTTGATTTTGTATTAAAAGAAAATAATTCTTTGAAAAATAAAATAAATTTGGTTTTACAAGAATTAAAAGATTGTTTAAAGAAAAATATTTCTTTGCAAAATGATATACACACACATGTTTGCCATGCTAGTGTAGCTTCACATTCTAGCTCACCTATTGCATGCTCCACTTTATCTTCAAGTATTAAAAATGATATAAATGTTTTGAAGAAAAGTATTGATTGTTTGGGCTCCACTTTGAGCCAATGTGCTTTGAACCACACGGGTTTGGAATCTTTGTTTCAAAAGAAGCAAGTTCCATCTTTGCATGCACACCATACACGGCGTACACATGCTCCTCACGGACACACTATAACACGATGTATGCTCATGTGTACACATGTACACATTGTGGACGTAAGGGCCACCTTGCTAAATTTTCTATGATAAGATACATGATGTAAATTTAGCAACTAAATTTGTTTGGGTTAGGAAAGGTGCTAACCCCCATGGACCCAAAAGAGTATGGGTACCAAAGACTACCCCTATTGTATTTGATGTAGGTGTGGGCTCTCGCATGATGTGAGAGCGATGGTGCCTTGAGGTGGATGCGTTCCGAGCTTAAAGAGGGCAATTTGGATGCATCACTTTCAAGGAGAGTTTGGTGGGAGGACCACCTTATTTGGAGACATGGAGAGTTGCCCTCATGGTTTGGTAACAATCCCTTACTCCTAATTTATGTTTACATGCGTTTCATATCATTGATTTTAACATGTTTTGATGTTTCATGATTAGTATGTTGTATGCCATGATATTTAGATTAGTGATATACATGATTTAGTATTTGAGATACCCATGTTTAACATGGATTTATATCTTTGTGTTCTCACATTTGTTTTAACTAATGTGTATGTCCTAGATCTATGCATGTGCATGTACATAATGATCATATGTATGTTTATGAGTTTTGTTTTGATGCTTCATGTTTTGATTACATGTTTGGATGTTAGTTTTCATTAAAACTAGGATATATACTTGTACAACTAGTGAGCCACAAATAGACCATTATATGTTTGTGCTTGAACGTTCATTTGTACTCATTAGATATACTAGTATAGTCTAGTTTTGATGATTCATACATTTTGACTTGTATTCCCATCTTATACATGTTTTTATGTTATGTTTAACTCATATATATGTCTATTTTGTCTAAACTATTAGCTATACATATACATCCTTGCGCCACTTGCCTTCATGCACATACTTTTATGGACTCGTTTATATTTGGATATGTATGTATACGGTGGTTTGTACATGACATACATATACCATGAAGGAATTCTAGTTTTGATGTTTTTAAGGAATTGTATATTTGAATTCGATTGCCTACATTCATGACTTTGTATTTCACATTATACTTGTACACTCATATTAGATGTTTCTCATGATTTTGTTTCATGAGTACAATTTGTGCTAATAGAGATTTGAGTGTTTGGTGATCATGTGATTTTACATATGTTTCATGAAATATATTTTTGTTATTCCTTACTTGAAGGATTTCATACTAGTTTACAAATTTTTCTAATAACTAGTTCGTATTCTTCATTTTGAAAGAGTTTTCAATTATGCTAAACTATTTTCAAAACCTATTTTGAAAACCCTTTCCATTGACGGGCGGTGGTTGGGCGACCGTGCCTGTATGCTTATTATTGAAAATCCTTTTAAACATGTGCATGAAATGGGTGGAAGGTAATATGAGTTATACACTTAATCTTATTGTGTTTCAATTGGTATCATTGGATCCTTTCAATTGGTATCACTATTGACATTTTTTTTGTATATAATATATATGTTTTATTGTACTTACTATATCTCTATATCTTTGAGCACAAATTTTGGTCATGCTAAGCTTGATTTCAAATGACTATTATATTTCAATTGATTATGCTTCAATTGGTTCTTATACAAGCTCATGCATCATTTTATTTGGTATTATAAAGGGGGTGAAAATTCACATTTACCTTTCAATGGTTTTGGTATTCTACTCCCACGCTTATGTTAAAAATGATTAAAAAAGGGGATATTGATTATTTGTATCATGTGCTTTTGATGAAAATTACTTTCAATTGGTACTAATCTTTACAAATTGGTATCAAGATTATCTATAAGTTACTTAAAATTGGTATGTTTTATTGATATCAAAATTTTTGATTATTTACTTTCAATTGGTATTTAATTACAATTGGTATCAATTGGTATTTAAATCTATGCTTGTTTTATGTACTACATTGTGTACTTTCAATTATGTACTTTCAATTGGTATGCTTGTTTCATTGATATCATGATGCACTAAATTGATATATTTTTCTTACAATTGGTATCAAGAAAGTTTTGTTTTGAGTTCACCCCTTGTTGATATTTTTTGTTTAAGATAAAAAGGGGAGAATATGTTTTTCTTTGACCCCTTTGTTGATGATTGTCAAAAAGGGGGAGAAGTATTTGAGTGATCATCTTCCAATGGTATTAAGAATTTTGTTTTGTTGATTGGTATCAAGAGGTCTTGATTGGTATCAGAGCTTAAGTTTATTTTTTGAATTGATTGGTATCAAGAGCTTAAGTTTTTTTATTGAAATTTTTATTGTCAGAGCTTAAGAACATGTTTATTTTAAAAAGGAAAAGAAATTATTTTAAAGTTTGATATCAAGAGCATGTTTATTTCATGTTTAGTATCAAGAGCATGTTCATTCCATTGTTTTTATACATGTTGATGCATATACATGTTTAGTATTTATTGCATATCTATGTTTATTGCTATGCATGAGTTAAGGGGAGCTTCTTTGAAGCTTAACTTTAATCCATGCATATATAACTCCATGAGTATTGTCATCATCAAAAAGGGGGAGATTGTTGGCCCAGAGGCCTTCACTCTAGTTTTGATGATGATTAACTCATGTAGTTATGTTTACTATATTCTTGTGATGTTTAGTTTCAGATACTTAACCAAGATATTAGTAGGTGATTAGCTCCAACAAAGGATTTTGGAGCTTCTCACATAGTGATTCAAGAGCCCTAGCGACAAAGTTCATATCTAGCACTCATTGGAGTCAAGCTGGGTGGATCACGGTTTGGATCGAGTCGGTTTGAAGACGGAATTCGTCAAGAAGACTTCGTACATAGTTTAGTTTATGTTTTAGATCCATTTGTAAAGACTAGATAGTGTGATATACTCAAGTTCACAACACACACACACATGTTTAAGTTTTCATATTTATTGGTTTTCGGTTTTTGGTTTAACCGATCTCGGTTTTTCATGAGTAGATAGTATCAATACAAGTTTATATGGTTTAATGTATATTAGATTTGTTCTATATATATGTATGCTTCATGTCTTAGACAAACTTATTTTGATATACCTATTCATGTGTTTGGAGTTTTTGTGTTTTACAAAACATATTTCGGATTTAATATCAAAACATGAATATATATATGTTTCATGTATATTGGATTATATCCATATACAACATACTTCAAGTTATTTAAATAACATGTTTTTGTATTTGGATGAGTTTTGGACAAAACGAATTTTCAATTGAAAAATCCAAGTTTTAGAAAATACAGTTTTGGTTTTCGACAAATTTTGTAAGTCACAAAAATGGTTCAAAAAGTTTGAAATTTGTGTTCAAATTTTTCACACAAGTTTGTATATCAATGTATTATAGTGAACTTATTTTTATGGATTTTTAGAGAATTTTATGGGATTTATTTGACAAATAAAACCAAGTTTTTCAGTCCTTTATTTAGCCCTGCCAGGCTCTGGCGTCGACCGGGCCCAGAGTCGACCGACGTGCACAAGAGTGTGCACGTTGACCTGCCACTTGGGTCGGTCGACCGACTGCAAGTGCCCCACTCTCGGGTGGGGGCGGGTCGACCGGACGGTCGACAGTGAGGCTTGGCACGGTCGACAGGGCGGTAGACCGGCCAGAGAGCAATTTGCTCTCTGGTTTGGCACGGTCGACCGGGCGGTCGACCGGCAGGCTCAACGGTCAGAAATTTGACCGTTGGCCGTCGACCAGCCGGTCGACCGGAAGGCCAATTCTGGTCTAGTCAGCAGCCAACGGCTAGTTTTTTTAGAAGGGGTTAAAATACCCAACTTGAGGGCTGATTTGGTTAAGATTTTCATGAGCAAAAATTCATCTATTCTCTAGTGTTTTAAAAGCAAGTTTTCAAAAGAGTTTATTGGTTTAAAGATCATTCTTTATTTGTTTTCAGGTTGGAAAATCAAAGAAAAATATAGATTCGAGATATTTGCTTTGTTCTTCATTTCTATCAAATACTAAGTTGTTTTCCCAATATTTTTCCTTGTGATTTGTTTCCAACATCTTGATTTTTCACACTTGAGCTATATCATTCTATCCTATCTATAAGATCTTTTATTTGTGGAAAATTGGTTTGTGGTTGAGATAGACCACCTAGTTGTAAACCCTCCTTACTTTGTTATCCCTCTTGGTAGAGGTTGATTTTGGAGAGGTGGTTGGCTCCCTCTAGTGAGAGGTAGAGTTTGTGTTGGAATCCCTCAAGTGTGAGGTGATTATGTTGTATTGGCTAAGTGCCTACCCCTCTTGTGTGAGGTGGTGTTTTGTGTGGCTTTGTTCCTAGCCTCTAAGTGTAGAGTTGTTTTGGTTGAGAGAGGAGTTTTGTACTTCATATTGTATTTACCCCAAATCCTCAGTGGAGGTTCCCTGTGTGGGAGTCCTGTGTGGACTAGTGGATTAGAAATCCTTCTATGTGAAGGCAGGGACGTAGAGTTGTGTGCTCGAACCTCGACATCCCTCGTATTCGTATGTTTGCGTTTGATCCATTGTCTCTCTAACTCTCTCTTTATAGTGTGCCTTGCATCATTCATATTGTCATACATTCATTATATGCTTGGCTTGTTGTGTGTGCCTCACTTGTGCTTAACCACGAGAACTTCATATAGCGCCTCAACTCTTATTCAGAGGAATCAAGAGGAGTTAGTCCCAGAGCCCTTCACCAGGAATTCGCTACACTCGTTGGTTGCATTAAGTGTAGTTGCAATTAAGTTTTAATTTCCGCATTTAGTTCACTAGATTAGCCGTACACCTATTCACACCCCCCCTCTAGGTGTACTTTCAATGTCAACATCCTCATCAAGCTCGGATTCGGAATTTACCTCAAGGGGTTATCCCCTTGGACCATGTAGCATATGTTGGAAGCCTTGCTTCCATCATCCGAGTCACTCTCCACATAGTATTGCTTTTGTTCACTAAGGGAGATAAGAGTGTTCTATACTATAAAACTCGAATCAAAGTTAGAAACCTTAGATAAAAAAATTCATCATTTAGGGTTGACTTTAGAGCATGGATGGATTTTGCATTAGCCTCAAGATATTTGCCATTTAAACAATAAGAGTCTTTAATAGTGGAAAATTAAACATGAATACCTAAGGCTTTGAGGTACATTGACATCTTAACCTTCCAAGTTTGGATGTTAAGAATATCAAACATGAGAGGTGACATGAGATTCATGTGTGTGTATAAATATTGTGATTAGCTATAAAATGAGGATCTTTAACTCTAAATTGTTAAACCCAAATCAAGAGCATCAAGCTCTGATACCATTGAAATTACCTAGAGGGGGGATAATAGTGACTAGCTAATCTAATGATGAATTAATGTGAAATTAAAAATTATTTAATCAAACTAAAAACTATTAAGCTAAACACACAAGGTATAACATAAGAGTGTAGCTGAATTCCCGGTGACGGGCTCTAGACTATCTCCTTAAGATTCCTCTAGATAAGAGTTGAGGTGTCGTTATGGCTCTCTTGGTTGGATACAAGTGTGAGCAAACAATCTCAAGCATAAAACATCAAGCACATGATATATCAAGCATATAAAGATATAAGCAATGTTAGTATGCAAGATATAAATACAAGTGAGAGATAGAGAGAGCAATCGCAAACACGGGAGATTTGTTTTGAGGTTCGAGCCCCTTACTCTACATCCCCGCCTCAACACTATGAAGGATTTCCACTAAAATCGATCCCACCGGATCACTCAGTGTCGCAACACTTACAATGAGTTCACACTAGAACTCCTTGGACTCTCTAGTCCCTCTTTTATTCCCGCAAGAACAACACACCACAAGCACACTAGCTTGTCGAGGCCACACCTCTACACCGAGCTCTCACTAGAACTCGAAACAACGCGAACCCGCAAGTCCGCCTCCTCAAATACAAAAGAACACTTTGTGATCTAAACGCTTTGATCACCTAAAAACATTCTCAAAACAACTCTCCTATAGGATAGATATTGCAATGGAAAGCTCAAGTATGTGTAAAAAAATAAGGATTGATTTGATGGTGAAAACTCAAGAAATCACTTTTGAAAACTCTTGATAAACTCTCCTTTTAATTTGGAAATATTAGCGCTAAAACATGTGGAGAAAACCACTGAGATAGGTAGGAAAACTAGCCCAAAACTCTCTCTTCAAATCTTGTAGAAAACAGTACAAGTGAGGCCCAATATATAGGCTTCCAAAATATAGCCGTTGGAGGCCACTCAGCTGCTGATGCTGCTGTCGGTCGACCGCCCGATCGACCGACCAATGGTCAGATTTCTGACCGTTTTGTCAGGGTTGACCGGCCGGTCGATCGTGGCCTGGATATAGAGAGCAGTAGCTCTCTGCCAGTCGACTGACCCGGTCGACCGGCCAGTTCCAGATAGCAGAGCTCTCTGGCGGTCGACCGGGTCGGTCGACCGGCCCTCCAGCCAAACAAGGCCATGCACGTTTGTGCACGTCGGTCGATCGCCCGGTCTACCGACCTCTGGCTCGATCGACCGGCAGAAGGCCAGAATAACATTTTTAGGGTTTTAAAACTTGATCTTTTTCTATCAATAAATTCTCATAAATTCTACAAAAATAAGTTCATTGATATACTTTGAAATACAAACATGTTTGATTAAAAATCATAAGATTTTACAAAAATTTTGAACTATTTTTATAATATAGAGTTTTGCCTTAAACAAAAATCCGTATTTTCCAAAAACAATCTCCAAATTAAAAAACAATTTTTTTCAAAACTTCTCTAAATACAAAAATAAGATATTTTAAACACTTTTGGAGCTTAGTGTGTATGGATAATCCACTACACATATATGATGAAATATCTACATTTTTGACAATAAGCTCTAAATAAGTTTTGATAACACATGCATATTTCTAAGCTTAAAAACTAAACCGGTATTTTTCAAAACGAAAACTCTTTTATGAACACATCTAATCTTGTATGTGAGTGCATATGTGCTTGAGCAATCCACCAACTAATCTATCCTTTACATTTTGTCTAAAAATAAAATCTTGACACTTACAAACATGACACAAGTTTTCTCTTGAAGGTCTTCTTCTCCTTCTTAACTTGGTCCAAACCTTGATCCAACGAGGTAGACTCTCTTGAGTACTTGATGCAATCTTGATGTGTGAGCTCTTGAATCAACACGTGCTAGATCCAAAACTTTGACTTTAAATTCTTTGTTGAAGCTTAACACAACTAAGATCTTGATCAATATCTGATACTAATTAAACACGAGATCATTAGTACTATAACAACATGAGTTAATCATCATGAAAACTAGAGTGATGGGCCTTTGGGCCAACATATACTGTAATGCCTTCGGCTTAAAGAACGCGGGAGCAACTTTTTAACGTGCAATGAGTACAATTTCCGCAATCTTTTCCGAAAGACAGTAGAATGCTATATTGATGACATTGCTATCAAAAGTCGGCATAAGAATGATCACCTTCATGATCTAAGAACAATGTTCGATATAATGCGGGCCCATCAGCTGAAAATGAATCTAACAAAATCTTCTTGGGGGTTTCTAGTGGCAAGTTCCTGGGATTCATTGTTACATCAAAAGGAATTCATCTTGACCCTGACAAGGTCAAAGCTATTCGGAGCATGCATCGACCTAAGAATCTCAAAGAGCTTAAGGGTCTGTAAGGTAACTGGCCTATATCAGAAGATTTATTGCAAATCTCTTAGGTCGCTATCAACTATTCACCCGAATCATGAAAAAGGGTGTCTCTTTTGTGTAGGATAAAACCTATCAAGAAGCTTTCAAGGATATCAAAATGTGCCTCACTGAACCTCAAGTCTTAGTGGCTCCCATATCAGGAAAACCATTCCTGGTTTATGTGAAAGCTATGGAACATTCTCTTGGTGCTCTATTTTCTCAAAAGAATGATGATGGCCATGAACAGACCATCTATTATTTGAGCAGGACTCTGACAGGGCTGAATCTCGCTATAACCCGATCGAGAAGGAATGCTTAGCTCCTGTCTTTGCTATTCAAAAGATGCGACATTACTTGGTTGGCCAACCATACATGTCATTTCCAGAGTTAATCCTTTGCTTCTTCTCATGACGAAACCAGGATCACTGAATTCAAGATTAGCTAAGTGGGGCATCCTTTTGTCTCAGTATGATATGCTCTTTGTTCCTCAGAAGGCAATTAAAGACCAAGCACTTGCAGGCTTCCTAGCTGCTCATCCAGTTCCGAAAAGTTCAAAACTTCATGAAGATATTCCAGATAAGATTTTCGAATCTAATATGATTTCAGAAAATGAAGTGTGGCAAATATTCTTTGATGGAGCATTAAGAATACGCCCTAAAGGCTGTTGACCCAGAGGCCTTCCACTCTAGTTTTGATGATGATTAACTCATGTAGTTATAGTTTACTAATAATCTTGTGATATTTAGTTTCAGATATTTGATCAAGTTATTAGTAGGTGATTAGCTTCAACAAAGGTATTTTGGAGCTTTCACATTGTGATTCAAGAGCTCGAGCGTCAAATTCATATCTAGCACTCGGTTGGAGTCAAGCTCGGTGGATCACGTTTGGATCGAGTCAACTTGGAGACGGCGTTCTACAAGAAGACTTCAGTTTGTTTGGTTTAAGATTTAGTTTAGATCCATTGTAAAAATTAGATAGTGTGATATGCTCAAGTTCACAACACACACTTGTTTTGAGTTTCATGTTTTGGTTTTGTTTTTAGTTTAACCGATCTTGGTTTTCATGAATAGATAGAATCAAAACAAGTTTACTTGGTTTAATGTATATTAGATTTGATCTATATACATCTATGCTTCATATACTTAGAAAAACTTATTTTGATACACTATTCATGTGTTTGGAGTTTTGTATTTAGACAAAACTTATTTTTGGATTTAATGTCAAAAACATAGATATAATACCTTTCATGTATATTGGATTCTATCCATATACTATATGCTTCAAAGTTGTTTAAATATCATGTTTTTGTATTTACATGTGTTTTGGAAAAATCGGATTTCCATTTCAAAAATTCTATTTTTGGAAAATAGAGAATTTGGTTTAAGGCAAAATTTTCAAGTCACAAAATGATTCAAATAGTTTGAAATATATGTTGAATTTTTATCACACATGTTTGTATTTCGAAGATATAACATGAACTGATTTTTGTGGAATTATGTGTTTTTATGGGATTTTATAAAGATAAAAACTCAAGTTTTTAAGTCCCAAATTTGTCTGGCTGGCTGGCTGCCGGTCGACCGACGTGCACAGAACGTGCAAGCAGCCTTGCTGGGGAGGCCGGTCGATCGACCGCCAGAGAGCTTTGCTCTCTGGAAAAGCCTCCGGTCGACCGGGCGGTCGACCAGACAGAGAGTCTGCTCTCTGTTTCCAGCCTCGGTTGACCGGCCAGAGAGCCGTTTCTCTCTGGTTATGGGTACGGTCGACCGGGCTGTCGACCGTTGGGCTCAACGGTCAAATTTTTGACCGTTGGCCGGTCGACGGAAGGATAAACTGGCCCTTTTCAGCTGCCAACAGGCAGATTCTAAATGGGCTATATATACCCCATTTGAGTTGGTTCTTCAACAAGAATTTTTAGAGCAAAATTTTCCATCTTTCAGCAAGTTTTCAAAAGAGTTTTAGTGCCAAAAGATTTGATCTTTATTTGTTTTAAAAGGGTTTGAAAAATTCAAGAAAAGGAGAAGTCTTTGGGATTAGTTTTTGATCTACATTTTTATATCTATTCTAGAAGTTTTCCCAAGAGTTTTTCTTTGAGTTTTTAATTTTCAAACTCTTTATTTCTCACACTTGAGCTTATCATTCTATCCTATCTATAGGATCTTTGTTTTAGTGAGAAAATTTGTTTGTGGTTGAAAGAGATCACCAAGTTATAAACCCTCCTTTTATTTGTGTTGATATTCCTCTTAGTGAAGAGGTGATTATTGGAGTGGTGGCTTTGTGCCTATCCCTCATGTTTGAGGTGATTGTTGTTTGAGTGGCTTTGTGCTTATCCCTCATTTGTGAGGTTGATATTGTGTAGGCTTTGTGCTTGCCTCTAAGTGTAGAGGTTGTATTTGTTGGAGAGAGGAGTTGTGTACTCCCAGTTGTATTTGCCCCAAATCCTCAGTGGAGGTTCCCTGTATGGAAAGTCCTGTGTGGATAAGTTAGTAGAAATCCTTCTGTGTGAAGGCGGGGACGTAGAGCTGTGTGCTCGAACCTCGAAACATATCTTGGTGTTTGTGATTGATCCACTTTCTCTAACTCTCTCTTACTTTGTTCATTGATTCATATTGTCATATCATATATATGCTTGGTTTGTTTGTGTGCCTCACTTGTGTTTAACCAAGAGAGCTTCATATAGCACCTCAACTCTTATTCAGAGGAATCAAGAGGAGTTAGTCCAGAGCCCTTCACCGGGAATTCGGCTACACTTTTCGGTTACACTAAGTGTGTTGCAATTAGTTTTTATTTCCGCATTATTATTCATTAGATTAGCCGTACACATATTCACTCCCCCTCTAGGTGTACTTTCATTTGGTATCAGAGCCTACGCTCCTGATATTAGGTTTAACCCCTAGGAGTGTGATCTTAGTTTGCTAATCTAGATTTGCATTTGCACACTATTTGTTTACACACTCATGGATTGCTTGACCCCTCCCATGTATGATGTTTCCAACAATGACATGTGGAAATTTAGGATGAGTATGTATCTAAAACACCTAGGCTTGCATGTTTTCCTTGCCGCTACTAAGAAATCCTATCTTAGTAATAGCAAGCATATAGAGGCCAATGCATAAGCCCTAACGGCACTTGAAGCACGCTTAACAAGAAATATCTTATGATGGTTTCTAACTGTGATTCCGCCTTTGCAGTGCGGAACACGTTGACCTCCTCCGAGCTTCAAACGCCAAACATTATGGAGAAGAAATCTAGTGGAGAAGAATCCAAACAACATTACTATATGATCCAAGGGAATGACTCCCTTGAGGTATATTCGGAATCCCAACTAGATGATTGTGCTAGCTCTTTCGGCGATGATCATATTGATGCCGATACTTTGAATGAAGAACTTTCAATTGTTTGTGAAAAATTGTTAGAAAAAATATATTCTTTTGAAAAAGAAAAGTTTTGCTTTAAAAGAAGAAAACAAAAACTTATCTTCTAAGCTTGATGTTGTTTTGCAAGAGAGGGATGAGATTTCAAGTGAACGTGACTCATTTAAATCCCAACTTGATCTTGTCGTAAATGAAAACAAGATTTTGAAAAATAAAAATAATTGTGAAAATGTTTTGAAGAAAAATGAGACTTTACTTCTTCAAAACTTGATTTTATTTTAAAAGAAAATGATTCTTTGAAAAACAAAATTATTTCTATTTCAAAAGAATTGGATTTGGTTTCTAAAAAAAACATTGTTTTGAAAAATGATATAGATTCACATGTTTGTCATGCTAGTGTAGCTTCACATTCTAGCTCACCTATTACATGCACCTCTCCTTCCATGATTGAAAATGATATTTGTATGCTTAAGAAGAGTGTTGATTGTTTGGGCTCCACTTTGAGCCATTGTACCATAAACCACTCACGGTTGGAATCTATGTTTCGGAAGAAACAAGTTCCTCCTATGCATGCACACAAACCACGACATACACATGCTCCTCACGTTCACACTCATAATAACACTTTGTATGCTCATGTGTACACATGTACACATTGTGGACGTAAGGGCCACCTTACTAAATTTTGTTATGATAAGATACATGATTCTAATTTAGCAAGTAAATTTGTTTGGGTTAGGAAAGAGCTAACCCCCATGGACCCAAAAGAGTATGGGTACCAAAGACCACTCCTATTCTATTTGATGTAGGTGTGGTCTCTCACATGACATGAGAGTGATGGTGCCTTGAGGTGATGCGTTCCGAGCCTAAAGATGACTATTTGGATGCATCACTTTCAAGGGGGGTTTGGTGGGAGGACCATCTTGGTTTGGAGACATAGAGATGTACCCTCATGGCTTTTGGATCTCTAACTCCCATTATGTTTACATGCTTTTCATATTGTTGATTTTTAGCATGTCATGTTTTAATGCTCATTATGCCATTTGCCATGTTTATTAGTCCTATGACATACATGATTAGTATTTGAGATCACCCATGTTTAATATGGACTTATACCTTTGTGTTCTCACATTTATTTTAACTATTATATATATCATAGATCTAATGCATGTGTATTTACATAATGATCATATGAGTTTTGTTTAAAACGTTTGCACTTCATGTTTTGATTAAATGTCTATATGTTAGTTTTCATTAAACTTAGGTATATACTTGTACAACTAGTGAGTCACAAATAGATTATTATGTGTTTGTGCTGAAACGCTCATTTGTACCCATTAGATGTACTAGTATAGTCTAGTTTTGATGATTCATGCATTTTGACTTATTTTCTCATTTTGTATATGTTTTTCATGTTTATATTTAAACTTCATGTATATGTCTATTTTGTCTAAACTAATAGTTATACATATACATCCTTGAGCCACTTGCCTTCATGCATATACTTTTGTGGACTCGTTATGTTTGAATATATATGTAAACGCTAGTTTATACAAAACATACATATACCTTGAAGGATTCTAGTTTAGATGACTTTCATATTTTAAGGAATTTCACATTGAGCTTATTGCCTATTTCCATGACTTTGTCTTTCACATTATACTTATACACTCACATCATTCTTGTTTACTCATGATTTATTTTCATGAGACAATATGTGCTTATAGACCTTTGAGTGTTTGATGATCATGTGATTTTCATGTTTATGGAATATATTCTTGTTTTATTCCTTACTTAAAGGATTTCGTACTAGTTTACAAGTTTTTCATAAAACTAGTTCGTATTCTTCATTATGGTAGAGTTTTCAAACGTATTATATTATTTTCAAACTTATTTTTAAAAACCCCTACCCTTCAAGGGCGGTTGGTTGGACGACCATGCCTTGTATGCTCATTATTGAAAATCTATTTAAAACATATGCATGAAATGGGTGGTAGGAAGTATGAGTTATACACTTCATCTTATTGTGTTTTCAATTGGTATCATTGTATCTTTTCAATTGGTATCACTATTGATGTTCATTTTCTTGTATACTCATATTTTTATATATGAATGCTTACACTTCAAATAGTATCAATTTCGATTGGTATTTAATTTTTCATACATATATATGTATTTATTTGTACTTACTATATCTCTATATCTTTGAGCACAAATTTTAGTTATGCTAAGCTTGATTTCTTAAATGACAATATATTTCAATTGATTATTTTTCAATTGGTATCTTATACAAGCTTATGCATCATTTTGTTTGGTATTTCATAAAGAGAGAGAAAATTCATATTTAACCTTTCAATTGGTTTTGTTTACCTTTGGTATTTTACTCCCACACTTTATGATGAAAAATGATATTAATTTTTTTGCTATCATACGCTCCTAATGAAAATTATTTTCAATTGGTATATGTTTCATTTTCAATATTGGTATCAAAAATATTACATTGATATTATTCTCTATTTGGCATCTTTATTGTAAAATAAGTTTAGTGTTCAACCAAAAGATTGGTTTATGTTTTTCATTTGGTATCTAAAGTATAAAATATTTTCAATTGATACTAATTTTTACAATTGGTATCAAGATTATCTTTATATTTATATCTTTCAATTGATATCAAAATTTTTTGGTTTCTTCAAAATGTTTTGTTTACTTTCAATTGGTATCATCCTTTGGTATCATGATGTTTCTATATATACCTTTGCACTAAATTGATATATTTTTTTAATTGGTATCATAATATTTTGATTTGATTTCACCCCTTGTTGATTTTTGTTTCGGACAAAAAAGGGGAGAACATTTTTTATTGTTTACTTTAACCCCTTTGTTGATGATTGACAAAAAGGGGAAAAAGTATTTTAGTATAGTATATATGCATGTCTATTTAAGTTTATATCAAAGTTTATATTAAAAACATTTGTTTTATGTTTTGTTGATATTGGTATCAAGAGTATGGATATTAATATCAAGAACATATTTTGTTGTTTTGTTTTGTTGGTGTCAAGAGCTTTTATTGAAATTTTTATTGGTATCAAGAGCAATTATTTAAGAAAATATTTATTTTAAAATTTGGTATCAAAAACATGTTTATGTTATAGCATTCATGACATACTCTACTTGTTTATTGCTATGCAAGAGTTAAGGTGGAGCTTCTATGAAGCTTAACTTTAATCCATGCATATATAACTCCATGAGTTTTGTCATCATCAAAAAGGGAGAGATTGTATAGGATCTTTGTTTTAGTGAGAAAATTTGTTTGTGGTTGAAAAAGACCACCAAGTTGTAAACCCTCCTTTATTTGTGTTGATATCCCTCTTAGTGAAAAGGTGATTATTAGAGTGGTGACTTTGTGCCTATCCCTCATTTGTGAGGTGATTGTTATTTGAGTGGCTTTGTGCCAATCCTTCATTTGTGAGGTTGATATTGTGTAGGCTTTGTGCCTTGCCTCTAAGTGTAGAGGTTGTATTTGTTGGAGAGAGGATGTTAAACCATCAAGCGCGAAGAAGCAAGTATGGAATAAAAATAGTTTAAAAAGATTTGTGCTTTGAAAGTCTGAGTTTAAAATAAAGACATCCTCATGTGCTTTCAAGAACGAAGTTTAACTAAGGTATTTTTCTGATTCAAAAAGTGTTGCTTTCATGAAAATCAATCAAGAGAGAGGTGATAGAAGAGATTAATTAGTGAGCCCAGAAAATAATTTAGCTACTCATAATGTAAGAAAAACAAATAAGAAAATGAAAATTAAACTTAGACATACCGAATTGAGTCGAGTTGAACAAGCAAGTTGAATCTCCTTTGATTGTCACTTCAAGGATGAATTACACACTCAGTTTCGCTCTTCTCTCTTTACTGGTCTAAACTGAAAAAATAAAGAGGAGATATAACTTCTCCAAACTATCTAACAATACTCCTAAAATCTTACAAATGAATGAGAAATTTAATCCTAATCTTTGCTCCCTTCTTCTTTGTCAAAAATGGTATTTATAGAGAAAAACCAGACGTAGAGGGTGTAGAAGATTGGGGGAGCAAACGCTCCCCCAACAACCTTAACAAGGACGTGAAAACGCAGTTAGGGCCGCGTTTTCGCGGCCCTGGTGTGGCCAGGTGACCACACCCAAATGGGGGAGGTTCCCATTTTGGTGATTCTCCCATATCTTCTGCTGGTTTTCTTGTTTCAGCTCCTGGGTTTGTCAAAATGGCCTTTGATTGTTGGCTTTAACTGATTGATTTGTAAAGATCTATTTTAACAGATGTTCAACCGGTTTTATCCTCTTTGATCTGCCTTGATCTGCCCTGATCTTCTAATTTCGATTTAATTCTGAATTAAATCAGAATTTTGATGGGCTTTTGGCTTGTTTCTCTTCCCTTTCTTTTAGCAATGGGCCTATATTTTAAAAAGAAGAATAAGACTTATTAATAGGATTTATTAGATAAAAAACATGATAATGTGACAATATATATGCAATATATGTGACCGATCACACCCCACACTTATCTTTTGCTCGCCCTCGAGCAAAACATCAAACTAATCCTAATAAATTATTAGACCACTTTCGCAGGTCACTCGATTGTACTGAGCATGTGCAACAAGCCATTAAACCTCTAGGTTATCCCTAGAGGACAAGTTTTGTCTCGTGAGGATTTTCAGTGGATTGCACCCACAAAATCCATAAAGAGAGAGAAAAAATGTTAGTATTTTCGAAAGGCATTTTGAAAAGAGAAAATATTTGAAGTATATTTGTGAGAGTTTAAGTAATTTATAAGTTATAGGAATATCAAATTTTTCATTCCTAAACTTAGTCTCTATTCAAAAACATGTCATCAATCAAAGTAAAGAGTCAAATTGTATTTCTCATCTAGTCTATTACTTTACCCTGAGTCATATGCACTTTCGTGACCGTGAAGTTTGACTAAGATTTTTTAACATTAACTCCTATGTCTTATTTATATTTATTTTTGGTGGTATATATTCTTTAATTCCATTAGGCTTTCTAATCTGCTCATGTAATGAGCTTTTAGTCGGTGACACCCAAACTGGACAGTCTTAGGGCACCAGGTGAGAAAATACCCCTAAGGACTTAAACACTCGAGCAGACAATGCCACGAAACCAAGGTTTTTTATTTATAAAATATACCGCTTTTAGGCATGAATACTTATGCTTCATGAGGCACAAATACCAAGCTTAATCAGAGGATTTATATATATTTTTTTCAAATTTATCTAATTATCTTTTGCATAAATACCAAGGCTTTCTTAGGCCAAAGCACATAGCTAATCAATAATTAGATTTGTTTATTTTTCATAGATATACATATATATTTTTTTCTTTTTTCTTTTATAAGACATAAGAGTCTTTATTTTTGAACCCTAAGTGTGTAAGTGTATAAAGTGTGCATATTTCATCAAGGTAAAGCTCAAGACTAAATTACTTTCACAAATTTTCTTTCTGACCCTAAAAATCAAGCAAGTCATCTTATTTTGACCAAGTATAAGAACTCCTAATTATGATTTCCTATTCCTTAAAATTGTATTAATTTCTTACAAAAAATATATCAAAATATTGTTCTTACCTTTCAAGAAGTTTATATATATATATATCTTTGTTATATATATATATATATATATATATATAATATATATATATATATATATATATATATATATATATATTTCTTTATTTTCTTCTCTCTCTTTTTTTTGGTTATATTAGTCATGTTAGAGCCCTCCCCTACACTTATCTCATGCATTGTCCCCAATGAATGAAAGAAATGTATAGATGCATGAAATGAAATGTAAAAGAGGTGCATATATTTATACAAAAATATGTACAACATCAAGTTTCTCCCACACCTAGATCGTTTTCGGTCTTATCCCTCTAGCTCTCTTCCGTCATTCCAATGGGTCCTCTTTATAGGGCATAGTGGGGAGGCCAATTTTTTTGTCATTTTAGCTCTCTTCCTCCCCAGTCTCACCTTCTTTAAGTTTTTCTTCCTCATATTTCTACATTCATTATTCAAAAATTGATCTCCACCATAATTCTCAGTTGGAACTTCCTCACCATGAATGCCTAGGAATTCTAACTCAGTTCCATATATCTCCTCAAAGTTTAGGTCAACACTTTCTCCTGGAGATGTTAATTAACCAAAATATCCCTAGTTGGTTCATCCAAACACATGAGTTATTCTTCAAAGAGGTTTTCAAAGAGTACGTCAATCGGAGGTTCTTGAATTATATTCTCATGCGATATATTATTGGTTGGCTCAGCGAAAGTGAAGATATTCAAATCAAATTTTCTTTTTTTTTTAAAGAGGACTCTAAACTTAGGATCTCTGACATATGCCATATCATTAAGATAATCACATTCATTCTTAAATAATTCATCAAGAAACAGAGACTCTTTCTCTATACCTTCACTTTCTTCATCACAATTATTTTCAACAAAGTTTACCTCAAATGTTTGGTCTCTTATCTTATGAGGTTATTTTTCTAAGTTGAAGACATTAACTTCTCTAGTCATGTCCCCAAAGTTAATTTCATAGACCCATTCCTACAATTAATATTAGCATTGGCAGTAGTAAGGAATGGGTGCCCTAGGATAACAGGAGTTTGAGCCCTAGGATTGGAAACAGCTTGTGTCTCAAGAACTATGAAATCCTGGCCCGGATAAGGACATCATTAATTTCTCCCTTTGGAACTTTCACAGAACGGTCAGTAAGTTGGATTGTGACTCGAGTTGGACTAAGATCGTCCAACCCGAGTTGTTGATAAACTGAGAATGGAAGCAGGTTGATACTTGATTGAAACGAGAAATTGTATTAATCATAGTTTAAGAGTTAGCAAGTCTCAGTCTCAAGTTAACCGCGTAGCAAAGGCTAGGCGAGTCGATCCACAGGGAAGGATGCGACGCAAGCGTTTCGAAACGATCTTCTCTATATTTCACGTAGAACAGAAGAAAAAGAGAGATTGATTAGATTTGATTGGTTTTGAGAAATCTAGTTTACTAATCATCTACCACAACCCATAGTATTAGTCTCAAATAATGAATATCATATTGAAATAATAAACATCCACCCAAGGTTATTAATTACTATTCAAGCAAGATGAATAATATTGGAACCTTAACTAGTGTACACTAATAATGATTAAACAGTTGTTTCATCCTAATTTCAAAGCATAGCATAAGAGAAGTTTAACTTAAATTTATGCTATCAAAGTTTTTTAGTATGAATTATGAAGAACCATTAAAAAGTGTAACCTAGATTAAATTAAACCTAATCAATTCATCTTCAAGAAGATATTTTTAATTTTAGGGTTTCTAATAGTAGCTATCAATCAATTCACTTTTTCTTTTTTTAAAAACTAAACTAGGGTTGATCGAGAGATTAGTAAACTATGATTTTAATTTAGTTATTCATTTTTTATGTTATTTTCAAGTTTTTATGTGGAATCAAAAGAATTGCAAGAAAATAAAAAAAGAAATAAAACAATTAATCTAAGCAGGAAAGCAGAATTAAATTGCGAAGAAGAAAAGAGTAACCTTTATTGGGTGTCACTGACCAATTTACAAAGCTCCTCGTTCTTCAGAATAATCTTCTTCAAATAAAAACAAAAATACAAGAAATTTCAGAAATAGAAAAAGATCTAAAGAAAAACCCTAACTTCAGTCGCTGGATGCCTTCGCTCTATTGCTCTGCAGGGGTATTTATAGGAGATATAGGACATAGAGTCCCAGTACAACTCTCCCATGAAACCACGTAACAGATCTGATCTAAAGAGCCGCGGAAACACGGCTATGGCCGCGTTTCTGCGGCTATAGCGTGGCCAATGGACACGCGCTTTCTTGCGTGGCCTCCTCTGGTCCGTCCATCTGGTGCCTCCTTCTGGATTCTGCATTTAAACCTTCTATCTTGAGAATTCGGGATAACTTGGGAAGCAAGTTATCATAAATCCAAATTTATAAAAAGATTTTTATCTTTAAACTTTTCTCCTTTTATCTTTAGCTTTGTCTTGCAAGCAACTAGGGTAGAGTAGAAGTCCATCTCATCTTATCCTTCTCCTCCTCTTTTAGCAATTAGGAGTTCTATCTTATCCTTCCTTTTCCTCCCTTAGATTTTAAATAAATAATTTAATATCCAAGTTTAGATTAGGTTAGATAATGTATTTAAATTACTATAATTTTTGCATATGGGCTTTTGGGCTTCATTCAGGCTTTATTTCTTATTTTTTTTAATTACTCAAGGCCTGCACACATTAAACAATAAAATATTAGTAGTAGTGCATAATAAAAGAATAAATAGGGAAATATGATGATAAATGTGATGATAAATATGCACTTTTTACTACCTATCACACCCCCACACTTATCTTTTGCTCGTCCTCGAGTAAAAATCAAAAAGAAAGATAAAAAGAAAAGAAAAACTAATCCATCCTAACTCACTTTCGTAGGCATCACGGTTGCACTTAGTATGTGCAACAAGCCGTTAACCCCTAGGTTACCCTAGAAGACGAGTGTTATCTCGTGAGGGTTTTCAGCGGATTACACCCACAAAATCCATAAAAGGAAAATATTAGTGAATTAGTTAAATTATTTTATTATTTATTTATTTCTTTTATTTTGAAAAAGAAACGAAATATTTGAAATATGTTTGAAGAAACTAAGTAATCTATAAGTTTTAGGATTATCATTTTTATTCATTCTTAAACTTAGTCTTTGTATAATAATTTGTTATCAATTTTAGGTAAGAATCAAATTGAATTTTTGTATAGTCTCTTTCGTTACCCTAAATCATATGCATCCTTGTGAATCTTACTAGGAATTCTTTAACTTGGACTCTCATGCCTCTTTGTTTTTTTTAATACGTATAACTCATCTAATTTTCTTTGTGTAAGTATCAAGGCTTCTTGAGGCTCTCATACCTAACTAATTGACTATTAGATGTGTTAGTACATACATAAATAATATTTCTTGGTTTTCTTAGGCTTCTAATCCACCCATGTAGAGAACCTAAGGTCGATGGCTCCTAAACTGGTTGGTTTTAGGGCACCGGATGAGAAAAACCGCACGGACTTAAGGATTCGAGTGAACTAGGCCACAAAACCAAGGTCTTAATTTATAAAATCACCGTAAGACGTGAATACTTATGCTTCTTGAGGCACATATATCCAGCTTCATTTATATATATATTTTTTATAAAGCACAAGAGTCTTTGTCTTAGAATCCTAAATGTGAAAGTATATTAGGAATGCACATTTCATTAAAGTAAAAATTAAGCCTAATTAATTATTCAATTTTTCCTTCTATACCTAAAAAAATCTAACAATTTATTTTATTTTGACCAGTTTTTAGAAATCCTAATCATGATTTTCCTAATTCTTAAGATTAACTTAGATTTCATTCAAAAGATAAGTCAAAATATTATCTTCTTTTTCAACTATGTATAATTTTTTTTTGTTATATATATATATATATATATATATATATATATATAATATATATATATATATATATATATATATATATATATATATATATATATATATATTTATGTATGTATGTATGTATGCGTGTGTATATATATATAGGCAAAAGTTTTTTACCCTCCCCACACTTATCTCATGCATTGTCCGCAATGTATGAATGAAATGCATGAATGCATAAATTGGCAGAGAGATAGAGTTACCGATACATTGGGTCAAAAAGATCCATGGCTGCATTTACTTCCGGTACTGATTCCAAAAATATTTTAAGACGTTGACCATTTACCTTGAATACATTTCCATTTTTAGGGTCGTATATCTCTATGGCTCCGTGTGAAAACACAGTCTTAATAATGAAAGGCCCTATTCATCTTGATTTTAACTTGCCGGGAAAGAGATGAAGTCTAGAGTTATAGAGTAATACTTTTTGTCCTTGGACAAAAGTTTTTCTAGTGATGAACTTATCATGAAAACCCTTAACCCTATCTTTCATAATTTTCGCATTTTCATATGCTTCGTTCCTCAACTCCTCAAGTTCAGAAATTTACAATTTCTGAAGTTCACCGGCCTTATCTAGATCGAAATTCAGCTGCTTAATTGCCCATAAGGCTCGGTGCTCTAACTCAATAGGAAGGTGGCAAGCCTTTCCAAAGACTAGTCTATAGGGAGACATTCCTAGAATCGTTTTAAAGGCGGTCCTATATGCCCATAAGGCATCTACCAATGTGGTGGACCAGTCCTTCGTATTTTGATTCACAGTTTTCTCCAAGATAAGCTTAACTTGCCTATTGGAAACTTCTACCTATCCACTGGTTTGAGGATGGTACGGTGTAGATAACTTGTGCGTTATGGTATATTTTCGCATAAGAGCTTCAAAAGTTCTATTGCAAAAATGTGTACCATTGTCACTAATTATTGCACGAGGGGTTCCAAAGCGTGAGAAAATGTTTTCTTTCAAGAATTTGACAACAACTTTGTTGTCATTTGTCTTGCAAGGGATGGCTTCAACCCATTTGGATACGTAATCTACAGCCAACAAGATGTATTGGTGCCCAAACGAATTAGTGAAGGGACCCATAAAATCAATGCCCCAAATATCAAAAAGTTCTACTTCTAGAATTGAATTTAGGGGCATCATATTACGTTTAGAAATCCTTCCTATCATTTGGCATCTTGTGCATGTTTTGCAAAAGTCAAATGCGTCTTTAAACAAAGTGGGCCAATAAAAGCCACTTTGTAGGATCTTTTCGGCAGTTTTGCGGGACCAAAGTGTCCACCGCAAGCAAATTCGTGAAAAAAGGCTAGAACGCTTCTAGTTTCCTTATCGGGAACACATCTCCTAATAATTTGGTCACTACAATACTTGAAAAGGTAAAATCCTCCCATATGAAATACCGGACTTGAGACAAGAATCGGTATCTATCCTGTTTAGACCAATTAGGTGGTGTTTGGTTTGTGATTAAGTAATTAACTATGTCGGCAAACCATGGTTCTGTAGAGATGGTTAGAAGTTATTCGTCGGGAAAATTATCATTGATGGACAGTTCGTCGGAAGGTGCATTTGGCACACGAGAGAGATGGTCTGCGACGACATTTTCAACACCCTTTTTATCTCGAATTTCGAGATCAAATTCTTGAAGGAGGAGGATCCAACGAATGAGTCGGGCCTTCGCATCCTTTTTGAGTATTAGGTATCGAAGTGCAGAATGGTCGGTGAATATTGTGATTTTGGTCCCAAGTAGGTATAGGCCCAAATTCTCCAATCAATTTTCAAAATCCTCCTTATCAACAAATTACCCCAATCAAAATCCTCCACATTCTTTTCAAAGTTCACAAATGGAAACAGGACTCTTCAATATGGAAAGAAAGGTGAACACTCTAGTTAAAAGCCACGACATACTGGCTCAAGTCTTGACTAGGATAGAGATGCAACTGAATCAACAAGAAAGATAAAAGGGAACTCTACCAAGTCAACCATTCCCAAACCCTAGGAATCCTAGGCAAGCCAATGAGGCTCAAGAGCCAAACCAGTGTAACTTGGTTCATACATTAAGATCAAGGAAACAAGTTGATAATCAAGTATCCATGCCACAAGACCCAGCTTAATTGTCCATTCCATCTAGTTCCACTCCATCTCCACAAAACTCCAAAGAAACTGAAGTTGATAAATCAGCAAAACAAGTGCATCAACCTACTGCCCCATTTTCAAATAGGCTTAAGAGTAATAATATTAATGCACATATGGAGAAACTACTCGAGGTGTTTAATCAGGTTAGGCTTAATATACCACTTCTTGATGCAATCCAACAGGTCCCTAGTTATGTCAAATTCCTTAAGGACATGTGCATCAAGAAAAGAAAGACAAATGTGCCTAAGAAGATTTTTCTAGCTACTAACATTAGTGACTATTGTCCAATCAGATCCCAGTCAAGTACAAGGACCCTGGTTGCCCCACCATTTCTTGCACAATAGGTCGAGCTAAAATTAATCGAGCACTCCTCGATTTAGGAGCCAGCATTAATTTGCTTCCCTTCTCCGTATATCAACAACTTGGATTAGGAGAACTCAACCCAACCCAAGTTACAATCCAATTAGCTGATCGCTTAATTAAAGTTCCTAAGGGAGAGATCTATGATGTCCTTATATGGGTAGGAGAATTCATTTACCCAGTCAATTTCATTGTTTTAGAGACACAACCTGTGTCTAATCCTAGGTCCCAAACTCTCGTCATCTTAGGACGCCCGTTCCTAGCAACCACTAATGCAATCATAAATTGTAGAAACGGATCATAAGATTGAAATTTTGATTGAAACGAGAAATTGTATTAATCATAGTTTGAGTTAGCAAGTCCAGTCTCAATTTAACAGCGTAGCAAAGGCTAGACGGGTCGATCCACAGGGAAGGATGCGATGCAAGCGTTTCGGAACGATCTTCTCTGTATTTCACTTAGAACAGAAGAAAAAGAGAGATTGATTAGATTTGATTGATTTTGAGAAATCTAGTTTACTAATCATCTACTACAACCCATAGTATTAGTCTCAAATAATGAATATCATATTGAAATAATAAACATCCACCCTAGATTATTAATTGCTATTCAAGCAAGATGAATAATATTGGAACCCTAACTAGTGTACACTAATAATGATTAAACAGTTGTTCATCCTAATTTCGAAGTATAGCATAAGAGAAGTTTAACTTAAATTTATGCTATCAAAGTTTTTAAGTATGAATTATGAAGAACTATTAAAAAGTGTAACCTAGATTAAAGTAAACCTAATCAATTCATCTTCAAGAAGATATTTTTAATTCTAGGGTTTCTAATAGTAGCTATCAATCAATTCACTTTTTCTTTTTTTTTAAACTAAACTAGGGTTGATCGAGAGATTAGTAAACTATGATTTTAATTTAGTTATACATTTTTTATGTTTTTTTAAGTTTTTATGTGGAATCAAAAGAATTGCAAGAAAATAAAAGAAGAAAATAAAACAATTAATCTAAGCAGGAAGCAGAATTAAATTGCAAAGAAGAAAAGAGTAACCTTTATTGGGTATCACTGACCAATTTACAAAGCTCCTCATTCTTCAAAATAATCTTCTTCAAATAAAAATAAAAATACAAGAAATTTCAGAAATAGAAAAAGATCTAAAAAAAATCCTAACTTCAGTCGCTGGATGCCCTCGCTCTGTTGCTCTGCAGGGGTATTTATAGGAGATATAGGAGGTAGAGTCCCAGTACAACTCTTTCACGAAACCACGTAACAGACCTTATCCAAAGAGCCGCGGAAACGCGGCTATGGCCGCGTTTCTGCGGCTATAGCGTGGCCAATGGACACGTGTTTTCTTGCGTGGCCTCCTCTGGTCCGTCCATCTGGGTGCCTCCTTCTGAATTTTGCATTTAAACCTTCTATATTGAGAATTCGGGATAACTTGGGAAGTAAGTTATCATAAATCTGAATTTATAAAAGGATTTTTATCTTTAAACTTTTCTCCTTTTATCTTTAGCCTTGTCTTGCAAGCAACTAGGGTTGAGTAGAAGTCCATCTCATCTTATCCTTCTTCTCCTCTTTTAGCAATTAGGAGTTCTATCTTATCCTTCCTTTTTCTCCCTTAGATTTTAAATAAATAATTTAAAATCCAAGTTTAGATTAGGTTAGATAATGTAGAAACTTTTAAATTACTATAATTTTTGCATATGGGCTTTTGGGCTTCATTCAGGCTTTATTTCTTTTTTTTTAATTACTCAAGGCCTGCACACATTAAACAATAAAACATTAGTAGTAGTGCATAATAAAAGAATAAATAGGAAAATATGATGGTAAATGTGATGATAAATATGCACTTTTTACTACCTATCAATACTCGCTCCCAAGTCAAGAAGTGCGCGACTAATCTCGGCTTGTCCTATAGTACAGGCAATGGTGGGACAACCTAAATCCTTGTACTTGACAGGGTTCGGACCCGACAGTAGCTCACTAGTCTTTCTCTTCTTGGTGCACATATCCTTAAGAAATTTTACATAGGATAGGACTTGTTGGATGGCATCAAGGAGTGGCACATTTATCTTCACTTGGTTGAAGATCTCAATTATTTTATCCATGTGTGGATTCTGCTTATTGTTCTCTAGCCTATTAGGAAATGGTACTATAGGCTTGTACACCTGACTGGTTCACTTATCTGTATCAGATTCGTCAGATTTGGAAGGATTGGGACTAGATGAGGTGGATGCTGGAGTGTGATTGTGCTGACTGGGATTGGGTGGTGTTGACAATTGGTTATCAACTTTCTTTCCCGACCTCAATGTATGAACAGCATTACATTGATTCAATGATTGATCCTCAACCACATGAGCTTGTTGAAAATTCCTAGGATTCATAATTGGTTGACTGGGTAAGGTACTTTTTTGCCTCTCATGTTGTGGATTGGCTAACTGGCTTATTTGACCCTCTAGCCTCTGTATTGTTTGCATGAGAGAATCTTGGTTCTTCATGTACCTTTTCATATTTCTCTCAAAATCAGTCATTCTCCTTTTAAGTTGAGGATTCTGGAAGGCAGATGGTAGAGCTTGGTTGAGAAAATTTAATTGATAATTTGAAAAATTGTTGGGAGAATTGTGAGGGTAATTTGGAAAGTTGGGTTGATGATTGGAAGAATTATTGGGATGATGGAAGTGACTTTCCTGGTTTGACCATGGGTGGTCTTTGTTGTGTTGGCTCTTTGAGAAATTTGAGTGATTTCTCCAGCCAGGATTGTACGTTGGAGCGTAAGGATCATTGTTCGGCCTTGAAAGGAGCATTTATCGGTTCTGAAAAGTGTTGTTGAGCTTGAAACACAGGACACTTTCAAACATATGATTCATGGCCTGACAGTAAGTACAACCCGAAGTTGAAAATTGGTTTGGGCTGACTTGATTGACTAGACTTGATTCCTTAGTTTTTAAAGCTTCCAGTCTTCTCGCTAGGTTAACTAACTTAGCCTCATTAGCTATGAAAGATTCAATTGAATGGAGACCTCCTTTTGAAGAGATGGAGTTTGGATTCCTAGAGCTTTCATTAGTAGGTTCCCATTGGATGGTCTTTTCAGCTAGATTCTCGTATAAATCCCATCCTTCATGCTCATCCTTCTGCAAGAATCCCCTTGGCACATGCTTTCTAAAAGGGTCTTGGTTAAGTAGTCTAAACCTCATAAAGAATTTGACATTGCCTCCATTTCTTTATTCCATGATGAGGACATTGGACAAGGAGGTCTTTGAAGCATTCAAAATATCTCCAAAATGGTTCACTAGGTTCTTACTTAAATTGCATGATGTTTTTCCTAATGTGAGCGGTCGTATGAATTGGATAGAATTTCTTCAAGAAGACCTTGATGAAACCATCCCAGGATGTGATAGAGCTGGCCGCTAAGCTGTAGAGCCATTTCTTGGCTAAGTTCTTAAGAGCAAATGAAACACATCTCAACCTAATAGCATCATCTGTAAGGTGTGGGATTTTCATCATTAAGTTTACTTCCTCAAATTCTCTTATGAAGAAATAAGTATCTTCAGACTCTAAGCCATGGAACTAAGGGAGTGTGTTGATGAACTGAGGCTTAAGCTCAAAGTTGTGTTCACCAACCGATGGAAGTTGGATGCAGGATGGAGTGATATTCTAATGGGATAGAACCTATCCTGCAAAGATGTCGGTTGAGCCATAACCAAATCTGCTCTTGGTTTGAACTGGGTGGTGATGTGTTTCTAGTTAACCTAGATGAATTAGGGTCTCTTGACCACACTTGCATACACAAACACAATCACAAACAAGTTCACCAATAGTCAAGAAGAGAAAACACCAAGCCTAGTCTAAGGTAACCTTGATCTAGACAACTCCTAACTGGTTGATTGTCCACAGGAGGTATAATGTAGAGTTTGATCACAACTAATCAGCCAGGTCAGGGAAAGATTGGTGGGAGGTATCCGCGCAAAAGCGACGGGCCTAATTAAGCCAAACCACCAGCCTTCGAGGTTCGCCCCTCAATCCCTTTCCTAGACACTGATTTGACAGGAGTCAAATTCTAACACCTTCCCCCTTAGGATAATCTCCTAGTGAGTTCGAAATGTCCCTAGGGCTAACGTCTATCAGATTTTAAATTAGGCTTAGGCTATGCGTGCTTGGAGATGGTTTGTGGGCTAAGGAAGGGTAATGACTTCCCCACCTTATCTTGATTTGAGTTTTGCCCTTAGAATTGATTAAGCAAAGTGTGCAAGATATAGAAAAGCAGCATTCAAAAGCAAATATCGCCCAAGAATGTCTCCTAAACTATATGCTATGCATACGTACCTTGTCTCCAGCTATCTTCAACAGTAATTGTAAAATAAACGTAATTAGACAAATGCCTAGAATGCAAGTCTAAACGTTTCTTTAAGCAATTAACAATCACTCAGATTACTGTTGGATTAAAATAGGGATTGTAAATATCAGATATAGTAAGAATAATAACACACAAAATTTTATTTTTGCAAGCAATATGTCCTGCAAAAAGAGTTTTTAGTAGTCCAACAAAAATTTTAACTTTTGCAATGCAATTTCTTGAAATTTTATTTCCTACTTTTGAGAGTAAGGGCACAGAATACCAAGTCTTCTTTTGCAAAGCTTGAGTGCTAAATTTGAATCTTGACGTCCCTGAAATAAGACGTCCCTGAAATAAGACACCAAACTTGTTAAAAAAATAAATATACCGTTCCTTCCCCGGCAATGGCGCCAAAAATTGGTTGTAAAATGAAAGAGCAATGAATTACCGTGTAGCTTTGGGCTAACGGGTCTTGTCCATGAGGAGGAATGCGATAGAAGCTTTTCGATTTTTTGTTAAGTAACAAAGGCTGAAGTTGGTATCTTTCTTTAGGTGAAAAAGTGAATGGAGAGAAAGGAGATGATTAAAAGAAAATTTGCAAATTTAGAGAAGGCTTTGAAAAAGGTGATTTTTTTTTTATAAAGCTTGAAGAGTGATTTGTTATTTTTTAATATACGAAGAAGATCTGGGCTCACTAATTTTCTACTCAACTATGTACTTATCTCAAGAACATTTAGGTGCATCACTTTTATCATAAGTAAAAACCTTTAGTTTCTTTTAATGTCTAAGTAAAACAAATAAGATGGTTTCGTTTAAATCTTAAGCCCTTTCTTTACAAATCATTAAAAAAAGAATGTTAAACCATCAAGCACGAAGAAGCAAGTATAGAATAAAAATAGTTTAAAAAGATTTGTGCTTTGAAAGTCTAAGTTTAAAATAAAGACATTCTCATGTGCTTTCAAGAATGAAGTTTAACTAAGGTTTTTTTCTGATTCAAAAAGTGTTGCTTTCATGAAAATCAATCAAGAGAGAGGTGATATAAGAGATTAATCAGTGAGCCTAGAAAATGATTTAGCTACTCATAATTAAAGGAAAACAAATAAGAAAATGAAAATTAAACTTAGACATACCGAATTGAGTCGAGTTGAACAAGCAAGTTGAATCTCCTTTGATTATCACTTCAAAGATGAATTACACACTCAGTTTCACTCTTCTCTCTTTGCGGGTCTAAACTGAAAAAACAAAGAGGAGATATAACTTTTCCAAACTATCTAACAATACTCTTAAAACCCTAAAAATAAATAAGAAATTTAATCCTAGTCTTCGCTCCCTTCTTCTCTGTCAAAAACCAGACGGTAGAGGGCGTAGGAAGATTGGGGGAGCAAATGCTCCCCCAACAACGTTAACAAGGCTACGAAAACGCGGCTACGGTCGCGTTTCCGTGGTCCTGGTGTGGCCAGTGGCCACACCCAAATGGGGGAGGTTCCCGGTTTGGTGATTCTCCCATATCTTCTGCTGGTTTTCTCGTTTCAGCTCCTGGGTTTGTCAAAACGGCCTTTGATTGTTGGCTTTAACTGATTGATTTGTAAAGATCCATTTTAACCGATGTTCAATCGGTTTTATCCTCTCTGATCTGTCGTGATCTGCCTTGATCTTCTAATTTCGAATTAATTCTGAATTAAATCAGAAGTTTGATGGCTATTGGCTTGTTTCTCTTCCGTTTCTTTTAGCAATGGGCCTTTATTTAACAAAGAAGAATAAGACTTATCAATAGGATTTATTAGATAAAAAACATGACAATGTGACAATATATATGCAATATATGTGACCGATCATGTTGAAAACTAAGGAGGTCCATATCACCTCAACAGATTTCGAACCAAGAGATTGGCAATTTCTCCTCATTTACTATGCTTTGTATAATATATTATCGGATGACCCTAAAGAAGCGACATCTATTGGACGAAGGCCCCTTTGTTTCTACTATGACCGATAGTAAAGACACTCTACCGTCACTCATATGATGGTATCGTTCTCCGCTGCCTCTCTAATTCGGAGGCACAAGAAGTGCTTCAACAGGCGCTCGATGGTATATGCGGAGCTCATCGACCAGGTCTGAAGATCAAAGATCGATTGCACAGCTTAGATATTATTGGCCAATCATGATAGCCAATGCCATCAAATATGCACAAAGGTGTAAAGCCTGTCAAATCTATGCAGACTTTATGCATCAACCTCCAGAGTTGCTCCATCCAACTATTGTTTCATGGTCATTCAAAGTATGGAAAATCGATGTCATAGGGTCTATCAACCCCTCATCTACAAAAGGTCATTGGTTTATCTTAACAGTAACCGATTATTTCTCAAAGTGGGCAGAGGCTGTTCTACTTATTGAAGTTAAAACTTCCAACATAGTTAACTTTATCAAATACCGTGTCATTCATCGATTTGGTGTCCCTAGGCGGATTATCCATGTAATGGTCCCAATTTGTAAGCCAGGTATTCTATCGATTCTGTGATAAGTACCAGATTCAGAATGTAGCATCAACCACTTATAATCTGGCTGCTAATGGCATGGTGGAAGCATTCAACAAGACAATTATCAAGCTACTCAAAAATTCGTTTCATCGAATAAGCGAGACTGGAATGAGAAGCTCGGTGAATGTCTTTGGGCCTACCGAACCACAGTTCGGACCCCGACAGGTAATACGTCTTTTTCTCTGGTATACGAGTGCGAAGCACTCATACCATTAGAAATTCAGATGTTGTCATTACGAGTCACCTTAATGGCCAGAATGACAAAGGAAGACAATGATCGGTTACATCTTCAAGAACTCGAAGCCCTAGATGAGAAGCGACTATAAGCTCAACAACATATTAAGTTGTAAAGCTCGAATCTCGAAGGCCTTCAATAAGAAGTTAAGTAAAGGGTTTTACAGAAAAGAGATTTGGTTTTAGCCGTTAGACGACCGATGATCATGACGCACAAAACTAAAGGCAAATTTTAGCACAAATGGGAAGGGTCGTTCGTGATAGAAACAGTCTATTCAAATGGAGCATATCGCCTTATGACCCCAGACGTACGCTCATGATGCCGATCAACGATAGGTTCTTAAAGAAGTATTATCCTTGATAGGATCCTTCTTATGATCAAGTTAACATTATACCTCTGATCAGGACCTTCGATCCAAGATATTTAGAAAGAGCACTCCTTTTTTCTCTAACGGGATCATACTGCCATAAACTAGCCGATCGAACACCGGTTGCATCAAAGAAGAACCAAGGTTATAAACTTCGGTTTTAGCCTTATCATTCTTCTCTAATTCATTGTCATTGAAGAAGAAACAAAGTGTCAAATTATTTTAGCCTTGTATATAAATATATACCTATCTTTAACTTAGAAGAATAGGTCATATTTTGAAGTCAAGCATGCCTAAGCAACAGTTTCAGGCATTCTTCTTTACAATCAGAAAGATGGTTTATTTAGCCTGACTTTTCTATATATAGTGGTGCCATACTTCCCTGCTCCTGTTCGATCGATCAAGCTCGACCCAATGATGAAAGGTCCGACTACATGGCGATCGATCGAATGAAAAACACAAATGAGTTTATCTGATGACTTATCAAGCCAAACTCATTGAAGAAGAACTTTTCCACTGTTTTTACGTTCATATCAAAAACATGGTGACCGATCGAATGAAAGATCAAAGGAGTTTATCTGATGACTTATCAAGCTAAACTCATTAAAGAAGGTTCGTGACGCATCCTTCTACAGAAGCTTTCCAATATGGAAACAAGATAAGGATTGACAGAGAGTCCACGAGGAAAGATAATCTTTAGATCAAGATCTTACGAAATTCGTGTCCATTCTTTTAATCCCCAGCTTACTTACAGAGTGACAACCTAGGGGAAGCATCATGTTACTCGAAGTAACAAATGATCCAACGCCTCTAACGGCCAAGGATAGAGGAAAATGTTGGCTCTTAAGCTCAATATAAGTTCTCGACAACTCATCATTCTAAGGGGAATAGCATGGCTAGCCCAACTCAAACGGTAGTTGGTAAAGGCATATCAAATCCGTTGACAGCTGAGAATTTGCTAAAAAATTTAAGGGACCTGTTCCCACTTGATTCGTCTCCAAAATCACTTATCAATTCCCGTCCATAGAACGGTAGGACTACATAAGAAGATATTCATTTTTCCTGGCAAAATGACGAGTCAAACCTATCATGTTAACATTAAATCTCTGATAGTAAGACTCTAACATATTCCCCTGCGAATCTGGTCAACATCCCCAGCGAATTAAAACTCCACTTATCATTTTCTTCAATAAAATGACAAGGTTCACTCAAAATTGCTATTATATTCAAACACCTCTAACAGTAACAAAATCCTTGTCACGTTAATATTATACCTCTGACAGGCTATTTTACAAATCTCGTTCTAAATTCCCACGAAGTTCTCTGACATATAATCTTTCATGAGATTCATATTTTTAGCTCCCAGCAAGTCTTTAGTAGACTCTCTTTAAAGTCTATTATTTTCCTCTCAGTCCCCAATGGACTTTCTTGGTTGTCACGTTAACAATACACCTCTAACAATTTCTTCAAAAAAAATCCTAAGGAAATATCAATTTTCCACGAAATTTATGATCAAACTCTATCTCCCCAATGGGATTATTTCTTTTACTGTTATGTCTAGCTTGTCACGTCTAAACGGTAGAAATCCTGAGCTTGGTAGTTTCTCAATCGGTTATGTCCATATTACCTCTGAACTGACAGATAACCAAGTCTCATCTTTCTGTCCAGTAGGGACTATCTCTTTGCCGTTATGTCCAGTTCTCAACCTCTGAACAGCAGGGCTCTGAGTCTAGCAACTTTCAATCGGTTGCATCCATATTACCTCTGAACTGACGGATGCCTAGATTTTTCCTTTTTATGGTACTCTAACTGTCATGTCCAGTTTACCACCTCTGAACAGATGAGTCTAAATCTTTGTTCTTCTTTTCTCTATCAAGGCCGGGAGTTCTTGTTGTCATGTTAACAGTAAACCTCTGAGCAGCGGATTGCAAATCAGAGACCCTTAGTTGGTCATGTCCAATCAACCACCTCTGAACCAATAGGACCCCAGATCCAATCTATCTTTGTAATCCCTTGTAGACTAGCTGCCAAGTTAGTAAGACTACCTCTGGCAGCGGATTCGAAGTTTAGTATGTCTTTGTCTATCATGTTCAGTTTATCACCTCTGAATAGACGGGTCCCTAAAAATCAGATTCACCTCCATTTTGTCATCATGTCCAGATCATCACCTCTGAATGACAAAATTCAATCAATCATGTCTAATTTATCATCCTTAGCTGATAAATTCTAGGCTTCATCCTCTTAGTTCAATAGGAACTACCACAGGTTGGGGTGTCTAATTCATCATAACCTATTCATAAATCTGATGGCCTTTAATCTGTTAGGTTAATATTTACCTCTGAACAGTAAAGATCGCCAAGTCCACTCTTTTCCATCTCAACAAGATTTAGGTTGAGTCGTTTCTCAAATTCATTGGTTATAATAACTAACTTTGTCATGTCATTGACCTCTGAATAGATAAGTTATACTATTATTTCCTTTCTTTTTGAGGGTTATAATACAACTTGAAAGTAAGTATTGCAAACTCAGAAGATAAAAACAAACAGGAAATACAATAAGAGAGTCAAATAAGATTATTTTTATTGATTCAAAAAAGGGGATACATGGATTACAAGCTACGAGGGTGCTTCGTAAGACTTCATCCATTCTTCAAGGATGGCTAGCTTATTCTTCTTCTCCTCAGCAGCTTTAATGAATGCCTGCGATCTTAACACGGCCTCATTAAAGTTCGCTGTCTGGACAGACGAGCCTCAATTTCAGCCAAAGTTGTCCTCTGAGCTATCTCTTGCTGCAAGACTTCATCATTTTGAGCTTTGAGCTGCTCCAACCGAGTCATCTCCTCTAGGCGCACCGGTTCAGCCTTGAACAAAAGAAGATTAGCCCTCTTGATCATTTCCTTAGCCTTCTTAATTTTATCCTCGGCATCAAGAAGAGCGCTATTTGAAGCGTCAATGACATTTCCAATCTCTACTGTCCTTGTTTCTAAGGATTTTAAGTCCGAAGATATTGCCTCGTCTGCTTCGTGTGCTGCGAGGTGGGCCTCACGCATTTGAGCAATGATGCGTTCAAGCTCTTCATTAGAGGGGGAATCCAGGTCTGAACCACTGAGACGGTGCCATTAGTTTACATCCTCTCGAGCCTTTCTACCAGAAGCTCCAATGCGGCAGCCTAGTTATCCTCTCCAAAGTCTCGAATGCTTTTGATATTTCGAGAGAGGACTACCTTTAAAGCAGAAAATGAGGTGGTTGAGCCCTTCAAGATCAGAGCGACAGATCGCTTTAGGCTTTTGTAAATGCTATCAACCATCTCGGCCACAAATTCTTTCTCAGCTTCAACTACTCCGGTGAACGAGTGGCCCGTGAAGACAAAGCTTCCACTGGTTTCACTGTCAAACGGTAGAGGAAATGGCAGAAGCACTGGCTGGAGAAAGATAAGGGATCACCGGTGATCGGGAAGAGTCTTCATGGAAACCAGTACACTAGCCACGATGGAAGTAGGGCTGGTGACTATTTCAGGAAGAACTGGCTCAATAACCAGTGTCAGAGACGTAGGGCTCGTAATTATTCTCAGCCCAGTGGTTGTCAGGGTAGGCAGGATCAAAGAAACCACTGGCATCTCACCTACCGATCCAGCTGGGAGTGAGATTGGTTCTGTAGCCACCATCTCCTCAGCCTTTTTAACTCCACGGTAGTCTCGGGCTGATAAGATGGCAGGTCGTGATACAAGACATTCAACTCAGCAACGTCCGTTGCGGCTGAAGTACTTGCCTTACCCCTGATTCCCTCAGGAAGATCAGCTGGTCACCTTGAAGTCAATGCACCCAAAGGCGGGACACCTGAAAAAGACTTTGTTGAAACAAGGCATAATGAATATCAGGGAGAATTGCTTACAAGAGATCAAAGTATTATCAAGAGGTGATACCGCCTCAACTACCTCAGCAACAGTCTCTTTTAAGACTTCCTCAACGGCGGCGCTAATTCCGCCAAGCTCTATAGAAGTGACTTTGGCAGTTGTGGGAGGAACGTCTAGCTCACCTTCGCTCGCTGAAGCCTCTGTGGTCCATCCTATAGAGCTTGAGGCCATTGGACTCTCTTTCGAGGTTCCAGCACCCGAAGGACCGACATCAGCCGCGTCACCTCCGGAATCTTCTGAGATGGCGAAGTAGCTAGCCTCGTTGCCTTCCTTATAAGTAAACAGAGGATCATAATAATCTCCCTATTCTCCTGCAGCCTTGATTCCTGGTTCTCTTGCAGTCTCGGTTCCTGATCATGGGTTAAACAAATGAGCTGTATGAAATATATAAGTACATGTTGGAAAAAAAATGAAACTGGTCTTATCCAGGCCGGGAACGTCTTTATTAGTCGTCTGCTTTGCGTCGATAGTTTAATAACTAATGGGGCAGGAGGAGGAGGCACTGTAGCTGATTCACCCTCTGCAATAATGGTGGGAGTGTAGTGACGAGGTTTCTTCACCATCCTCTTCCTACGGGATCCACCTTGCTTCTTCCATTTGAAGTAGATGTCGGGATCTTCTTCTTCCACCTCTTCCACCTCTACATCTTCCATAGGGTTGTGCCTACCTCACCAGGAACATCTGCTAGAACCTCAGCGCCTGCGACTCCTTCAAAGTGAGGACTTTTCGCGTCTGAAGCTTCACTATCGGCAGTGGTGAAGAACTCCGGGAGGCCTGGCACCCGGACCCTTTTGCCCTTACCCTTCTTGGTGATTTTCTGCTTCAGCCGCTGAGAAATCAACTTCACGCCAAAAGAATTAATAGAAAGTTTGGTAGGCGCGGAGTTTGAAGTTCTATACCATTAACAGAACTCCAAAGTCATCAGTAGATTCGGGGTCCTCAACGGCATGCACAGTCGTGCCTCAGTACAGCTAGCAATGAGGAACCACCAGGTGCGAGCACCATCGATGAGGCTCCCCATGAAAGCCAGGCTAGCATCCAAATTACCAATATAGAGTTGGTCATACCCGAACTGATGAGCAAATCGACTAGGGACATACGGCTCCAAATAGCAGGTATCCCTGCTCCTACACACTAGATGAGATGGTCGAATGCTAACCAGCCATTTTGAAGATTCCCCAGCTCAGTGACATCTTTCCATCTCCTACATCCTTAAATTCCTCGCCATAGTCCACATCACGGATGTAAGGGAAGAACCGAAAGAGACTATAGAGGTCGTCTGACACAGCAGCTTGCGTATCGCGGCCACATAAGTCCGTGACCATGAAGATCCCTCAAATCGGCGGAGAAGCGCTATTCGTACACTCTCCGAAGGCTCTTCACCAGCCTGAATAATTGTTGGGCAGTGAAGGGCGAACCATGCCATCAAGTACATATATGGCAAGCCGATCCTTGGGTTTGGTCTGTCACGGGGCAAAATCGTACCTTCCCCCTATTCGTCGTTGGTGGCCTGCAGAAAGCCTCCGTCAATGCGCGAAGACCCCGTTGGATACAGCACACCATTGCCGAAAGAAGCATCAAAGAGCGACCGTATACCAGACGAACAGTCGGCAGTAAGACGATGGAAGGACGACATCGCTGGAGGGAGATGGCACCACACATGTCTTCAACCAAACCGATAAAAATCCCAATAAAAGCGCCTTCCGGGACATTGGGTGACGAGCCTAATGATGAAAGCTCTTGAGAATGTCACCCTTCTCATAGATGCCATCATCCTCTTCTAGAATAATATCTCCCTGGGCATGCTCTTTCATCCTCTAGAAGATATCTTCATCTGCAACCCAGCAGTGAGCCGCTTCAGGAGCATCTTTCAGGTTGGGGAACAGATAATCCCCTAACTCTTTGAACTGCTTGAAGCTCCCTTATAGGGGTGGCAATTGGGTCGGGTCGATCCGACCCGATTACTGCTCGACCCATATAATAATCGGGTCGGGTCGACCCGACCCGATTATTATACGGGTCAAAAATTCAGACCAAGACCCAACCCATTCTTAGTCAGGTCGACCCGACCCAACCCATTTGACCCGATTATTTAATTTTAAATACAATTTCTTTACACTTTATTACCAAATTGTTGGGTGGTATACTTAGTCATCATACTAAACTCCACATACTAGAGGCCATGGGTTCAAAATTGGTCTTACGTATATTTTTAACAATTTGATTTAGGCGTAGGGAAGGAGGCGGAGGCAGCAGAGGAGGAGATCAAAGGGAGGAGGCCGAGTAGGAGAGAGAATAATCGGGTCTGGCGGGTCAAGCGGGTCTGGCGGGTTCGGGTAGACCCGACCCATTTAATAATCGAGTCAGACGGTCGACCCGATTACGACCCAAACCCAATTAGCCCAAACCCAGACCCGCTAACTTCGGGTCGGGTCGGGTCTGGTGGGTCGCGACCCGTCTGCCACCCCTACTCCCTTATGGTTCTCATGCATACTCGACCAGATGTAAAAATGGCACATCAATTCACGGTAAGTCTCGAACAAGGCGGGCTCCTATTTCTCCAGAAGTGCCAATTCCACCTCGCATGAGAAGTATTCTTCGTAAGGGAGAGATCCCATTAGTAGAGCAGAGACTTCTTACATCTCATGCAAAGCCATGCCCTTATTTTCCATTGAATTTACAAGGGGAAAACTTACAAAAAAGTGGTCGAGAAGCTAAATTATAAGTAATTAAAAGGAAAATTATAGGTAGACCTCCTCTGAGATTTCTGGGGATATGTGCCGATAGGAATCTGATCAGCGTGCGATCACTTTATCCCTTTGACGATGCGATCAATCAGACAATAGGAATATCGCCTGATGGGATCCCTTCTCGCCTGGTTCGGGGAATCGAAGAATAGAAGGTTGATAGAACCCTCTTGTTACTTCTCGAGCTGCCTCCGCTTAGGAATCCCTTCTCGCCTGATTTCGGAGATTTCTTGAGAGGGAGGAAGATCTTAGGGTATTAGCACCCTGATTAGAAAAATAATTCTCTGAATTCTTGGAAGCAAGAGACTAGATCTCTATCCTTGGTCGTCTCTCCTTTTGTCCGCCTCTCTACCTCTCACCTTTCTTCTCGTGTGCCTCTGGTAGGCTATTTATAAGGAGGATTAGGGGTATAATCGCCCTGAAAATCTGGAAACAGATTGGGTTAATCTATTTTACATCCGGTAAGTAGCCTCGCTGCGAGGCTAGAATCAGCTTCTGCGAAGCTAGGAATAGCTGATCTCTTGATCCGCTCTGCTAAATGAGGGATACTCCCTTGATTCTTTTCAAATAACTGAAAGATCTCCCCTGATCTTCTCACTTGATTGGGAGAGTCAAAAGATCATGATAAACAACTACCAAATTTGATCTCAATTAGATTTGATCTCATCTAGAGATTTCATTGGTCAAAGGTGACCATAAAAGACTCGCAGCAGAGCCACTGCGTTAGCTCATGGCGGAGCTGGGAGAAGCATCTGGCGAAATTAAAAGAAAGCTCTTCAGCGGAGCTGGATAACTTTGTGGCGAAGCTACCAATTACCATTTTGCGCAGCTGCATGGGGCTTCGAGTGAAGCTAACTCACTGCGGAATTAACTGAACATTTCTGCGCGAAGTTGTAAGTTAGCTCGCCGCGAGGCTGTGAAGGAGCTTCCTGTGATGCTAAGCAACTTTGGCTTCTTATGCGACACTTATCTCGTGGGCTCGTGCGAGACTAAGTGTTGAGCTAACTTAGTGTCTCTGGACCTGCTTGGGTCTTCTCACGAGCTTTTCTTGGCTTACTGTCTGCTTCACTAGATCAGTAGAGTCCAAGTTGTTGATACATCCCTTTGAGATGGGTAAAGAATTGGTCGTCAGCTTGTCTGCGGCTTGTCTTTTATAGATGTCAACAAGTTAGATATTGTTCAGGCCAGTTAGGAATCTTATCTTTTTTAGAGTGTCAACAAGACCCCTTCAAAGTTTTCGTGAGTCTGCAATGGAATGGTTCAGACTCCGAAATACTTTGAACTGCTTTGATTGATGATATGTGAAATGCGAACGTCGCCATAGTGGTTGAGTTCAGCTTTGCTTTTAATCCTGCTTTCAGATTGAAATTAGTCCGCTGAGGAATCGTGTAGATTCGTGATTTGGGTAGCTTCGTGTTTGGGTAGCTTCGCGTCTGGATAGCTTCGCGTTTGAGCCTCCCAGAATAGCTTCATTTTAAATCGGGATTGGATTAACATTCCTTCCCCAAGGCTAACTGCTTTTTGCGAGTTACGAGAGGGACTATTCCCTTTTCTGAGTTGGAATAACCACTCTCGCTTTTAACTAGGGAGATTGTTCCCTTTCTCGAGGCTAAGCATTTAAATGCTTTAACTTCGCCCGCGCTTCTAGGCTTGAAGCGGCAGTGGCGTGGTCAGGCCATGAGGCCTATAAATAGGACACTTGAAGTCCTTTTCAGAGAAACAGTCTGTTCATGACATCCCCTCGTTGCCCAGAAAAGGCGACTCATATCTCTGGAATAGTGGGGCGCCCACTCTGGTCACTAACCGGCCAAGAGCTGGTAAGTCTCGGTCATCTGGTGACTTTTAGGAAGTTCATCTCCCTTAGCTTTACCAGCTATCTTAGGGATTAAATTCCCTTGATCTTTGCATTTGGCTGACTTTCAGAAAAGGGTTTCAGCCCTATTTTTCGGTGAAGCTAGCATTCTCGCTTTTTTCATACAGGGTCGCTGCCTTGACTTGTTAAGCCTGCTCATTAAATTTGCCATGCAGGCAAGGCTTAGGACTTGACCTCTTCAAGGTTGAGCCGGTCTTGCCATATAGGTGGGGTCAAGACTGCGTCCCTCTGGGCCAGTCTGGCTAGCCATATAGGCCAGGTTAGGACTTGGCTCATGCTGAGCCAGCCCATCATTACTGTGCGAGCGAGGCTATCCTCTGCTTAACTGAAATCCATTCTTAAAGCACAACTGGATCGGATATGAATTGCTTTGCCTAAAGAATTTGACTTAGGATTTCACCTTTGCAGTTTTCTTTTGATTTAGCGCTAACTTGTTTCCAGTTTGCATTGCAGTGTACTATGCTCGTCAATCTTTCGTCTTGATGAAAGAGACTAGAAAACTGCTTCTTGATTTTTAAGTTGAAACTTTGACCATAAGCAGGAGGAACATACTGGAGCAGCTGATATGCGTTCCAAAAAGAGGTTGGTAGTTGCTTATCCGAGATGATCTACTTCGGGAAGGGGTTAGTAGTCGCTTATCCGAGATGATCCACTTCGAGAAAGCGGGCGTCACCTGTAAGGTTTCGGATCCTTCCCTTGCCAATTTTAATCAAAGAAGATCCGGCTTTTTGATAGCAAAATCTGCCATTAAGCGAAAGATTACAGCCTTATGCAGAAGGAAGACCTTTTGTGTCCAGTTGAGATGGTTCATCACCCCGAAAGTAGATAAGATGATTTGTCTACCTTTGGAGCAATGATTCTGTTGTATAAAAGACAAGCTTGATGTAGTATCAATATATCTTCCTTTTTGAATCAATAAAAATATTTATTTTCTGCTTATCTGCTTTGTTTCTCTCCTTTTTGATTCGAGAACACCAGGAGTGGGCTAGCTTTAGATAAGTCTTTTCATCAGGAGGAAATGAAGCCCTCAGCAGAGCTAAATTTCCAGCGAAGTTGGAGATAGACTCCCAACTAAGTTAGGAACAAGTCTCTGGCGAAGCTAACACGGAATTTCCACGAAGCTTGAGATGTACACGTTTCTCAGCGAAGTTACTTAAGCGTCGCGCGAAGTCAACGCTGAACTCTTGGCAGAGTTAGCCCTAGCGGGGCTGAAGTAATGCTTATCGGGAAGGCGCTTAGGTGCCGTTTCAAATTAATTTGAAATGACCGCCTGCACTCCTTTCGAGGAGGCAAATGTTTAGGCAATCTTAAGCCTATAAAAGCCCGATTGGGCTGAAAGAGAAAGAATTACTTCTCTTTGAATTTTCAGAGAAACAAATCTCCTTTTCCTCCTTCGTTTGATATTTTAAAAACTTTCCAGTTCTTCCATGGCCCCCAAAAGATGAGCAGGCAAAGAGGCAGCGACCTCTGCGACGGTCGGGCCTCCTCCTCCTCCAGTCATTGTGCGTCCTATTGCGGGTAAGGATTTTTCCCTTTTACTCAGAGATTTTCATCTCTTTTCAAAGCTAATTTCTGGCTATCTCATGATGAATCTAGAATGATTCAATGTGATCCAGTGATCTCAGGGAGTTCAACTCCCTTAATTTTCTTTGCTGACTTCTTAAGGGATTTAATTCCCCTTAATTTCTCAACTGAAAATTTAGGAACCGAATGGTTTCTTCTCCAAGCTTCTATGCGAAGCTAACCCTTAGGCGGTTCACATTCTGTTAAATAGCAGGATGTGAAGCTAGCCTTAGAAGCGTAGCTGGAAAAGGACTTTAAAGCCTTTAAAATGATTTTAGGCAACAGTGCCCTTCTGGCGAAGTTAGCCCTTGAGGGCTTCTTCGCATTCTGTTCGGCGATAGGCTGCCAGGCGAAGCTTCAGAGCGAAACTAACACTTGGATATTTTCTGCATTTTGCCCTCGTGCAGAGTGTGGAGCTAAGCGACGGCTGTGAAGCTGAGCTTCGGGGTGAAGCTAATGCTAGGCTAGCTTAGCTCGGAGAGCGGAGCTATGCCTCAGCAAAATTATATTCTTACTTTAGCTTTCTTTATCAAATGAACTAATATGATTTCTTCTTGCTTTTACAATGTACTATACTCCGGGTCCTCTGAACAGTCTCTTTGGAACAGCCAGGGGGTTGGACGGCAATGTTAGCCTGCAGTTCTAAGGGCAGGCTTCATTGTTCAGTGAGCGAAGTGCTCCCGGTCGGGATGCATTTATTTATGCCGGAGAACAGCGTACCATGAGGAGCATCTTAACCACTGCTCCCCTTGAAGATTCTGACCGAAAAATCTATATTAAGCCCGGCTTCATGTTCGAGGATGCAGCGCCAGATACTGATCATCAGCTGTTAGCTGGAGAGGGGCAATGGATTTTCAATATGAATGACGAGAAGTATTATCTCCCATCTAGCAAGCGTCATTTTCCACTGTCTTTCTTCCAGTGCGTGACGAAGGCTCGTAAGATGCAGTGACAAGTGACTCAGACTACTGACTCCGTTCACGTGGAAAGTTGATAGCTTCGCCTCCTGGTTACACAAGGGCGGGTCCTCCTCGTTGTGTATTGGGTCTCCACCCTAGAAACGTTCTCCCGGACATTCTAGTGGGGGAAAATCCCGTGGTGGCTCAGACTTTTGGAAATCAGTTCTTCAAAGCTCGTGGTAATTATCCAGCCACTAATTTCAGGACCCCTGGGTGGATCACCCTCCTAAGGCATGGTGGAGGGACTTGACCTTATATGTCTTGGCCTATTTTGAAGAGGACCTGGAGAGATTGGGACTTTATGAGGCTGTCAGGGCAACCTGTTACGGCATCTAGATGAACGTAGCGAACTTCTACGCCATCTTTGAGTTATACTGTCCAGCTAATGGGACTTTTCTTTACCCCTGTAGGCGAATTGGGCATGGCTTTGCATGAGATGTTGGAAGTCTCTGCTTTGCCCTTGGGAGCTCTCCCATATGAAGAATATTTCCCGATCGAGGCAGAACTGATTTTTCTGGAGAGGCAGGAGCCCGCCTTGTTTAAGACTTACTGGGAGTTGATGTGCCACCTCTACATCTGCTCGAGTATACATGGGAGCCATAAGGGAGCTTCATGAAGTTCGAAGAGCTGGGAAAATTATTTGTTCCCCAACCTGGAAGATGCTCCTGGGCAGCTCACTGCGGGGTTACAGATGAGGAAATTTTCTGATGGATGCAAGAACACTCCTAAGGGGATATGATTTTGGAAAAGGATGATGGACCTTACGAGAAAGGTGATACTCTCCGAAGTTTTCATCATCAGGCTCGTCGACCGCTGTCTCAAAAAGTACTTTTGGCCGGGTTTTTATCGGTTTGGCTGAAGAGATGCGTGGTGCTATCTCCCTCTTGTGACGTCATCCTTCCGACCGTCTTATTGCCGGCCGTTCGTATAGTCCACGATCGTTCCCTTGGACTTCTCTCGGCAATGGTGTGCTATATTCAGCGGGCCTTTCGTGCATTGATGAAGGCTTTCTGTAGGCCACCAGTAATGAAAAGGGGCAAAGGTACTTTCATGCCTTGCGACGGACCAAAGCCCAAGATCGGTTTGCCATACACTTATTTGATGACATGGTTCGCCCTTCACTACCCTTCCATTATCCAAGCCGGTGAAGAACCTCCAGAAGGCGTCCGTATGGTGCTTCTCCGTCGATTCGAGGGGTGTTCATAATTAATGACTTATGTGGCCGCGGTTCGCAAGCTGCGAATCAGTATGACGTTTACAGTATATTTTCTGCTGCTTTTCGCGGTGCAGGCTATGGCGAAGAATTTAAGAATGAAGGAGATGGGCAAACATCGCTGAGTCGGGGAGTTTTTGAGTGGCTGGTTAGCATCCGGCCATCCCATCTGGTGTACAAGAGTGGGGATACTTGCTACTTGGAACCCTATGTCCCGAGTCGGTTTGCTCGTCAGTTCGAGTATGACCAACTGTACGTAGGTAACCCGAACACCAATCTAGCCTTTATGGGGAGCCTCATTGATGGTGCTCGTGCCTGGCGGTTCTACATCATTGGCTGTACTGAGGAGCGGCTGTGCATGCCGCTGAGGACTCCGAATCTTCAGACAACTTTGGGGTTCTATCAGTTGTACAGAACTTCGAACTCCACACCAATCGGGTTTTCTATTAACTCTTTTTGGCGTGAAGTTAATCTCTCGGTGGCTGAAGCGGAAAGTCATTGAGAGAGGTGAAGGCAGGAGGGTCCGCGTGCCAGGCCTCAGGGAATTCGTCGCCACTGTTGATAGTGAGGCTTCGGATGCAGAGAATCCCCATTTTGAGGGAAATGCTGGTGCTGAGGTTCCAACTGATGCTCCTGATGGGGTAGGCACGGCCCCCATGGAACATGTTGATGTGAAGAAGTGGAGGAAGAAGATCCCGACGTCCACTTCAAGCGAAAGCGGGAAGATGGATCTCCTAGGAAGAGGGTAGTGAAGAGGCCTCGTCGCTACACTCCCATCATTATTACAGAGGGTGAGTCAACCGTGGCGCCTCCTCCTCCTGCTCCATTAGTCATTAGGTTGTCGGCTACGAGGCAGACCGTTGATAAAGCTGTTCCTGACCTGAGTAAGACCAGCCCTGTTCTTGCAACATATTCTTATATATTTCATACAGCTCATTGTTTATTCTATGATTCAGGAACTGAGACGGTAAGAGACTGAAGAGCCAAGGTTGTAGGAGAATAGGGAGATTACTATGATCCCCTGTTCACTTATAACGAAGGTGACGAGGCTAGCTACTTTGTCACCTCAGAAGACTTTGGAGGTGATGCGGCCGACGTCGGTCCTTCAGGTGTTGGGAACTTAAAAGGAAGTCCCATAGCCTCCAGCTTTTTAGGGTGGACCATAGAGGGTTCGGCGAGTGAAGGTGGGCCGGCCGTCCGTATTGATTCTACCAAAGATTTTCCTATGGAGCCTGAGGGGACTGATGCCATTGTCGAGGAATTTCAGATAGAGACTGCGGCCAAGGCAGTTGAGACGATACCACCTCTTGGTAACATTTTGATTTTCCGTGAGTAATTTTCTCTTGATGTTCATTACGCCTTGCTAAATCAAAGTTTTACCACAGGTGTTCCACCCTTGGGCGCATCGACTTCAAGGGAGCTAGCCAATCCTCTCGAGGGGATCAGGGGTGATGCGAGTACTTCGACCGCGGCGGATGCTGCTAAGTTGGATGCCTTGTATCACGGCCTACCCTCCTATCAACCTGAATCGACAAGTGGCCTTAAAGAGACCGAGGAGACAGTGGTTACGGAACCAATCTCACTTCCAAGTACGTCGGTAAGTGAACTGCCAGTGGTTTCGCCAGTGTCGCCTATCTTGCCAAGCGCGGAGCTGAAGGTGATTACCAGTTTTACTTCTCCAACACTGGTGGTTGAGCCAGTTCTCCCAGAATTAGTTGCCAGTCTACATCGATTGTAGCTAGTGTACTAGTTTCAATGAGGACTTCTCCGAGATCACTGGCGATCCCTCATATTGCTCCAGCCAGTGCTTCTGCCATCCCTTCCACAGTTATGTCAGTGAAACCGGTAGAAGCTTTGCTTTCAGGGGCCACTCGTTCACCGGGAGTAGCTGAGCTGAGAATGAATTTGTGGCTGAGCTAGTCGACAGCTTTTATAAGGGCTTGAAGCGATCTGTTGCTTTGGTCTTGAAGGGCTCGACTACCTCGTTCTCTACTTTGAAGGTGGTCCTCTCTCGAAGTATTGAAAGCATTCGAGACTTCAGAGGGGACGACCAAGCTGCCACATTGGAGCTTTCTGGTGGAGAGGCTTAAGAGGGATGTGGACGAATGGCACCGTCTTAGCCATTCAAATCTGGAGTCTTTAGTTAATGAACAACTTGCATACCTCACTGATCAAATACATGAAGCTCATCTTGCCGCTCAAGAAGCAGCTAAGGCAATTTCTTCTGACCTGAAATCCTTGGAGATAAGGAAAGTAGAACTTGGGGATGCCATAAATGCTTCTAACAACGCTCTCCTTGACACTGAGGAAAAATCGAAAAGGCCAAGGAAATGATCAAGAAAGCTAATCTTCTTTTGTCCAAGGCTGAACCGGTGCGTCTTAAGAAGATGGCACGGCTAGAGCAGCTTAAGGCTCAGAATGATGAAGTCCTGTAACAATAGCTGCCCAGAGGACAACTTTGGCTGAAATTGAGGCTCGCCTGTTCCAGACGGCGAGCTTTAACGAGGCCGAGTTGAGGTCGCAGGCACTTATCAGAGTTATTGAGGAGAGGAAGAATAGGTTGGCCACTCTTGAAGAACGGATCAAGTCCTACGAGGCACCCTCATAGCTTGTAATCCGTGCATCCATATATCCCTCTTTTTGAATCAATAAAAAGTAATTTTATTTGACTCCTCTGTTGTGTTTTCAACTTTCAAGTTGGATCACCATTCTTAAAAGGAAACGGAATAATGGTATAACTAATCTAATCAGCGGTGATAAACTGATAGGGTTAGTTACACATTTGAGAAATGATTTGACAAAGAAATAGTCCTTACTAGACTGAAAGATAAAACTTGGCTATCTATTGGTTCATAGGTGATGAACTGGACATAACCGATTGAGAAGCCACCAAGCTCAAATTTTGTCATTCGGAGGTGACGAACTGGACATGATGATAAAGAAATAGTCCCTACTTGACTGAAAGATGAGACTTGGCTATCTGTCAGTTCAGAAGTAGCATGGACATAACCGATTGAGAAGCCAACAAGCTCAGGATTTGTCATTCAGAGGTGACGAACTGGATATGATGACAAAAAAATAGTCCCTACTGGGCTAAAAGATGAGACTTGGCAATCTGTCGGTTCAGAGGTAGCATGGACATAACTGATTGAGAAGCCACCAAGCTCAGGATTTTATCATTCAGAGGTGACGAACTGGACATGATGACAAAGAAATAGTCCCTACTGGACTGAAAGATGTGACTTGGCTATCTGTCGGCTCAGAGGTAGCATAGACATAACCAATTGACAAGACACCAAGCTCAGGATTTGTCTTTCAGAGGTGACGAACTAGACATGATGACAATGAAATAGTCCCTACTGGACTGAAATATGAGACTTGGCTATCTGTCGGTTCAGAGGTAGCATGGACATAACCAATTGAGAAGCCACCAAGCTCAGGATTTTGTCGTTCAGAGTTGACGAACTGGACATGATTACAAAGAAATAAACCCTACTGGACTGAAAGATGAGACTTAGCTATATGTCGGTTCAGATGTAGCATGGACATAACCGATTGAGAAGCCAACAAGCTCAGGATTTTGTCATTCAGAGGTGACGAACTGGACATGATGACAAAGAAATAGTCCCTACTGGACTGAAAGATAAGACTTGGCTATCCGTCGGTTCAGAGGTAGCATGGACATAACCGATTGAGAAGCCACCAAGCTCAGGATTTTGTCATTCAGAGGTGACAAACTGGACATGATGACAAAGAAATAGTCCATACTAGACTGAAAGATGAGACTTGGCTATCTGTCGGCTCAGAGGTAGCATGGACATAGCCGATTGAGAAGCCACCAAGCTCAGGATTTTATCATTCAGAGGTGACGAACTGGACATGATGACAAAGAAATAGTCCCGACTGGACTGAAAGATGAGACTTGGCTATCTGTCAGTTTAGAGTTAGCATGGACATAACCGATTGACAAGCCACCAAGCTCGAAATTTTGTCATTAAGAGGTGACGAACTAGACAGATGACAAAGAAATAGTCCCTATTTGACTGAAAGATGAGACTTGGCTATCTGTCGGTTCAAAGGTAGCGTAGACATAACCGATTGAGAAGCCACCAAGCTCAAAATTTTATCATTCAGAGGTGACGAACTGGACATGATAACAAAGGAATAGTCCCTACTGGACTGAAAGATGAGACTTGGCTATCTGTCGGTTCAGAGGTAACAAGGGCATAACTGATTGAGAAGCCACCAAGCTCAGGATTTTGTCATTCAGAGGTGACGAACTGGACATGATGACAAAGAAATAATTCCACTAGGGGAAATAAGACTTGATTATCAACTCCATGAAGATTTTGATATCTCCTTGGATGTTATTTGAAAGAAATTGTCAGAGGTATATTGTTAACGTGACAACTAGAAAAGTCTACTGAGGACTGATTATTAGAAACTCGCTGGGGGTTAGGAAATGAGTCCCATAGAAGATCATGTGTCAGAGAGCTTTGTGGGAACTTGTAAAGTAACTTGCCAGAGATGTGATGTTAACTTGACAAAGATTCATTTACTGTTAGAGGTGCTTGAACATAACAGTAATTTGAGTAGACCTATCGTTCTGTTGAAGAGAATGACAAGCGGGGTTTATTCACTGGGGATATTGGTTTTATCCAATGGGAAGTAGATTATAGTCTTGCTATCAGAGGTTTAGTATTAACATGATAGGTTAGACTCATCATTTTGCAAGGGACATGAATACCTTTATATGTGGTCTTACCATTCCATGGTTGGGAATTGGTAAGTGATTTTGGAGAGGGAATCAAATGGGAACAGGTCCCTTAGGATTTTTAGCAAATCCTCAGCCGTCAACGGATTTGGTATGCCTTTACCAACTACCGTTTGAGTCAGGCTAGCCATGCTATTCCCCTCAGCATGATGAGTTATCAAGAACACATGTTAGGCTTAAAGGCCAACATTTTCCTCTATCCTTAACTGCGGAATCAAATGGGAACAGATCCCTTAGGATTTTTAACAAATCCCCAGCTGTCAACAGATTTGGTATGTCTTTACCAACTACCATTTGAGTCGGTCTAGCAATGCTATTCCCCTCAGCATGATGAGTTGTCAAGGACTCATGTTGGGCTTAAAGGCAACATTTTCCTCTATCCTTAACCGTTAGAGGTGTTGGATTATTTGGTTACTGTACTCGTAACCTTGATTCTTCTTTGAGACAACCAGTATACGATCAGCTCGATACTGGTTTATGGTCATATGATCTTGTTTAGAGAAAGAAAGGAGCGCTCCTTCTGCATATCTTGGATTTGAAGGTCTTGATCAGAGGTGTAATGTTAACTTGATCATGAGAAGGATCCTATCAAGGATAATACTTCTTTAAGAACTTACTGTTGATCGGCGTTATGAGTAAATCACCATCTGAAGTCATAAGGCGATATGCCCTATTTGAATAGACTGTTTCTATTACAAACGGTCCTTCCCATTTGGGCTGAAATTTGTCTTTGATTTTGTGCGTCATGATCATCGGTTGTCTGACGGTTAAAACCAAATCTCCTTCCTGAAAGACTCTTTACTTAACCTTCTTATTGAAGGCTTTTGAGATCCGGGCTTGATATAACTTAATGTGCTGAGCTTGTAACCGCTTCTCATCTAGGGCTTCGAGCTTCTGAAGTCGCAATCGATCATTGTCCTCCTTTGTCATCTTAGTCATCAAAGCGACTCGTAATGACGGCATCTGAATTTCTTACGGTATGACTGTTTCGCACTCGTATACTAGGAAAAAGGTGTATTACCTATCGGGATCCGAATTATGATTCGGTAGGCCCAAAGACATTCACTAAGCTTCTCATCCTAGTCTCGCTTATTTGAGGAAACGAACTTTTTGAGTAGCTTAATGATTATCTTGTTGAATGCTTCCACCAAGCCATTAGCGGCAGGATTATAAGCAGTTAAAGCCACATTCTGAATTTGGTATTTATCACAGAGCCGATAGAATACCTAGCTTGCAAATTGGGGACCGTTATCATGGATGATCCGCCTAGGGATACCAAATCGATGTATGACATGGTGTTTGATGAAATTAACCACGTTAGAAGTTTTAACTTCCACCAGTGGTATAGCTTCTGCTCACTTTGAAAAGTAATCGGTTATTGCTAAGATAAACCGGTGACATCTCGTTGAGGAGGGGCTGATCGACCCTTACGACATTGATTCCCCACGCTTCAAATGGCCATGAAGTAACAGTTGGATGAAGCAACTCTGAAGGCTGATGTATAAAGTCCGCATGGATTTGGCAGGCCTTACACCTCCGTGCATATTGGATAGCATCGGCTATCATGGTTTGCCAATAATATCCAAGCCTGTGCAATCGGTCCTTAAGTTCGGACCTGGCTGATGAGCTCCGCATATGCCGTCGTGCGCTTCTTTAAGCACTTCCTGTGCTTCTAAATTAGAAAGGCAATGTAGGAGGATACCGTCGTATGAACGACGGTAAAGTGTCTTCAGAGTTGGATCATAGTAAAAGCAAAGAGACTTTCGCCAGATAGATGCCACTTCTTTAGGGATATCCGGCAGCAAAGTATACAAAGCATAGTCGATGAGGGAAAATCACCAATCTCTTGGTTCAAGATCTGTTAAGATATTATAGACTGTAAGATCACCTAGAGGGGGGGTGAATAGGTGATGGCTAATCTAAAGGTCACTTATGAACAAATAATGCGGAATTAAAACTAAGTTGACCAAATTAAAACTTCTTTATAATTTAACACTTATGTATAACTCAAGAGTGTTGCCGAATTCCCCTTGCGAGGCTCTGGACAAGCTCCTCTAGATTCCCCTTGAATGGGTTGAGGTGCCGCGTTGGCTCTCTTGGTTGAATACTAGTGTTAACAACAATCCCAAGCAAGTATGTATATCAATTATGAGCACAAGGGAATATATCATGCATATATAGGATGAACACAATAAATTGAATGCAAGATATAAAATAGAGACAAAGAGAGAGAGAGGGAAGAGTAAGCAATCGCAAACACAAAGGGTTTGTTTCGAGGTTCGAGCACACTTGCTCTACATCCCCGCCTTCGACACACGAAGGATTTCCACTATGTAAGATCCCACCGGATCTCTCCTCGGTGCCGTACACCTACAAACCCTCGGACTCCCAAGTCCCGTACACACGCAAGTCCACCGACTCGCCGAGGCCGTACCTCGAATCACCAAGAGTTCACAACCGAACTCCAACCACAACGAGCACACTTGCCCGCTTCCTCAAAGTACAAAGAAAAATCTCTTTGATGATCACAACACTTGATCACCTAAAGAGCACTCTCACTACAACACACCTATAGGAATATCTAGCAATGGATAGCTCAAGTGTGGTGTGAGAAAAGCAAGGAAAGACTATGGTGAAAAACTCAAAGAATCACTTAACACTCTCTTGATAAAAACTCCCTTTAAGATGGGAAATATTTGCACTCAAATATGTGGAGAGAACTTCTGAAATCAGTTGGAAAAACTAGCTCAAAGGTCTCCAAAATCTTAACCTCAAAACAGTTGACAAGACCCCCTTTTATAGGCTGCCAGAAATAGAGCCGTTGGGGTTCTGTCAGTGCTGTCGGTCGACCGCCGGTCGACCGGCCAACGGTCATTTTTCTGACCGTTGCAGCCACCGGTCGACCGGCTCGGTCGACCGATAACCTGGAATGAACTGTCGGTCGACCGGCCCGGTCGACTGATATTTCCAGAGAGCAAAGCTCTCTTGGTCGGTCGACCGACCCGGTCGACCGGCCACTGTGCTGACAACGTGCACAGGGCTGTGCACATCGGTCGACCGGACCGGTCGACCGGTTTGGCCTGTCAGCCAGTTTCCAGGTCAGAAAACAGGATTTAAAAATCTTTTATAAAATCCTAAAAATACATAGAAATTCTACAAAAATAGTTTTACCAATATACTTGAAAGAACAAACATGCTTGCACAAAATCAAGACATGTTATATATGTTTTGGTCTATTTTTGTAACTTGGAAATATTAACTCAATAACTAAAATGTTTTTTCCAAAACATGTTTTTTTTTCAAACTTGTTTTTCTAAATCTTCATCAAATACAAAAACAAGATATTTGAGTTCATTTTAAAGCATAGTGTGTATGGATATGATCCACTACACAATCAATAAGAAATATCTATGTTTTTGATATAAAGCTCTAATCAAGATTTTGGTTTAAAGATATGAACTATGAAATACCAAAATCCAAGATAAATATTTTGTCTCAAAGAAAATCTTTGTTCTAAAAAATTCTTTTCTAAACATAAAAATCTTTTATGAAAGCACTTTAAAACAAGAGTTCTAATCAAGAGTGTGTGTGTGATATAGACTTGAGCAATCCACCAACTATCTATCCTTTACATTTTTACTAAAACAAAAACAAATTCTATACCTAGACCCAAGTCTTCAACTTCTTGAAGTCCCTTGAAGGCTTCTCATCTTCTTGACTTGGTCCAAGCTTGATCCAAAAACTCCTTGGATCACCACATGCAAGCTCCAAATCTTATTCTTTTATCCTTTGTTGAGCTATGCACCTACTAAGATCTTGATCATGAATCTGTCACTAATTAAACACAAGATCATTAGTAACTATAACTACATGAGTTGATCATCATCAAAACTAGGGTGAAAGGCCTTTGGGCCAACAATCTCCCCCTTTTTGATGATGACAAAACTCATGGAGTTATATATGCATGGATTAAAGTAAAGCTTCAAAGAAGCTCCCCCTTAACTCATGCATAATAAATAAGCAATAGATATGGCAATAAAAGCACATGACATGTATGCAATGTAGGAGATGCAATCATATAAATCAAATCATAAATCAAATCTTTTGCTCTTAATTGCAAGACAACATATATGCATAAATACAAATCTTACTCCCCCTTAAGCAAGGAACCAAATACTTCTCCCCCTTAAGTAAGGAAATCATGCATATAACTCAAATACTTCTCCCCTTTTTGTCAATCATCAACAAAGGGTTCAAAGTTCAAATCATCAAACAAATTTTCTCCCCCTTTTTGTCAAAAATAAGGAAATCAAGGAGGGTAAAATACAAATCAATCAATAAAATTTATATGCGATATAAATTCATGAAGAGGAAGACGTTAAGTTAGCTTCCCGACACATATACATTACATGAAAGAGGGATGACAAGCCCTAATTCACATAACGTATAATATGTCATGCATAAGAGGAGATGTGAAGCTCCCCCTACACACGTATATCATATAAAGAAGAGTTGTCAATCTCCTCAATTTATAATATACTCAACATGAATCTATATGTAAGAGAGATGTTAAGCTCTCCTTGCATATAGACAATACAAATCAAAAATTTTGAATTTTTCTTTATCAAAACAAAATTTTAACTTTTTCTTAGTAACAACAAATTTTGAGATATCAATTGTAAAATAATCAAATTTTGAATTTTTGATACCAATTTCAAAACACAATGCATAAGCTTATTATGAAATACCAATTTGAAATCTAATTAAGCTTAGCATCAACAATCTTTGTGCTTTAAAGGAAATACCACTTGTAAAATAAGCACAAATAGATAACATATATGTATGACAAGATAATACCAATAGAAATTGATATAATTTGAAGGCATTCATACATACAATCAAAATATGGATATACACAACATGAAGTCATATTGATACCAATTGCAAATAACCAATGATACCAATTGAAAAATAAGCATAAGTGTATACATCATATAATCTACCATATGAAGAATTCGAACTAGTTAAATGAACTTGTTTTAAGAACTAGTACGAGATCCTTCCATCAAGGAATAAGTAAAAAGTTTTTCATGAAAGATCAATGAAACACAAGGCACTAAAAACACTCTAATCCATAAAGTCCATTTAATGTTTTCAAGAGATGTGAGTGTACTAATGTTATGTGAAGCATGGCATCATGAAAATTACAATAAAACTCAATATTCCTTTAAATTTTGAATTATCATAACTTTTAAAACCTTGAAAATTAAAAAAAAATTTATTAAAAAAAATGTTTCATAATATATGTATGTTTTGTCAATACAAGAAGCATACATACATATCTCTAACACAATTGAGTCCATATATATAGATTTGCATGAAAGGCAAATGACTCAAGAGGTATCCATGTATATCTTAATGTTTTGGCAAAGTAACCATATACATGAAATGAAATCACATGATCATAACATAAATCCGAATGGGAATACAAGTTTAAGAATGTAATGATCATCAACATAAGGCTATACTAGTACATCTAATAGGCACAAATAAGCATTCAACCCAATCATATATAGATTTATTTGTGGTCCATAAGGTGTACAAGTATAAATCCAAGTGTTGACAAATACTAACATCTAAACTAATATTCAAATCATGAAGCATCAAATAAATTTTGAGAAAACAAAAGAATTTATCCATAAAAATAGAATCATGTGCAATACTTGAAGAATAGATAACTAGTTTAAATGGATTTTTGACAAACTAGTTAAAGATCCTTAAAAAAAATATAAGATCATATGTATTTCATGAATACTACTAAATACATAAAAGTTCAAGCACTCATATTCCATAAAGCTCCAAATTATATATTTTCTCAAAGATTGAGTGTTCAAAAGTTATGTAAATAGTATCTACATGAAAATAGTCATTGAAGCCCAAAACGATCATAAGTCAAATTTTTAACAACAATTCATGAAAAATCATTTTTCACTAAGATCAACAATTTTCATGGTATATGTATGGTTTATACAAATCTAACAATATGCATACATATCCCAAATATTAAAAGAGTCTATTAAATGTTTGCATGAAGGCAAGAGACTCACGGGTATACATGTATATTTATTAGATTTGAATTAAGCATGCATATACATGAAGTAAATCACACAAAAAAAAAATTGGCAAAACATGTATATGTGAGAATTATCAAAACTAGATTATACATATGCATAAAGTGGATACAAGTGAGCATGAAGTTCAAATTATTTAAGAGTCAATTGTAATTCACTATTTGTATATGTATACATACAAGTTTGATATATTCTACATCTAAGCATGTAAATACCACATGAAGCACAAATCAAACAAAATCATGAACATGCTATGAATGTATGAAATAAGTAAAAGCATGTATATAAAATAGGAGTTAAGAAATTGTTACCAACTTCAAAGCTCCAAGCATGGTGGTCTTTTCCACCATAATTCCATTGATAGCAATGCATCTACAAGAGTGTCCATCATATCCATTGCATTGGCTACCAAGGCACCAATCCTCTCACGTTTTGTGAGAGCCCTCACCTACATCAAAATCAAAGGGTGGGGGTTTTGGTACCCATGTTTTCTTGGGTCCTTTGGGGTTAGCATTGTTGTAAGGAACCCAAAATTTATTATACTTAGCAAAATATAGATATGGTTTCTTATCAAAACAATATTTTGCTAGATGGCCTTTGCGGCCACAATGTGTACAAATGTACACCTTAGCATGATGCTTATGAGTGTGATTGTGATCGTGATGTGCACCATAAGCATGAGCATGATAAGTATGTGCATGAGCATGAGGAACTTGTTTCTTTTGAAACAAAGATTCCAACTTAGAATGATTGAATGCACATGTGCTCAAATTAGAGCTCAAATTATCAATTTTATTTTTCAAATTTTTAATCTCATTAGTTGTGGCATGTAAAGCATGGTGAGATAAAGAATCATTTTTTTTTTTCTTTTGAAAAACATTATCCTTTTCTTTTTCAACAAATTTTCTTTTTAAAGATTTATTTTCTTGTAAAATACTTTCTTTTTGTTGTTCCACCATAGCAATATCATTTTTCAAAATATTGTTCCCTTCACAAAGATCATTCAATTTTGAAAATAAGGAAACATTCTCATTTTTTAAATCTTTATTTTCTTTTCTAAGCATGCAATCTTAGATCTAAAAGAATCGTTTTCTTTAAGCATGCAATCAAATTTCTTTTTCCAACTTTTATTATCTTTTTCTAAGCATGCAATGTTATCTCTAAATGAGTCATGTTCTTTATGCATGCAAGCAAGTTCCTTTTTCAAATTTTTATATTTTTTTTAATCATGTCATATTTTCAAGTATAAGATGACAAAAGGTAGTGAGCTCATCATATGACATGTTCTCATCATCGGATTCGGAATTTACCTCAAGGGGGTTATCCCCTTGGACCATAAAGCATGTGTTGGAGGTGTTGCTTCCAACGTCCGAATCGCTCCCGGCATAATATAGATCCTTTTCGCCAAGGGAGGTGATGATGTTCCAAGCTACAAAAGCCGAATCAATATTAGCAACCCTAAATAAGTAATCATCATTTAGGGTACTCTTCAAAGCATTTAGGGCTTTTGTATTAGCCTCAAGATTCTTACCATCTATACAATAAGCATTATTAGTAGTGGCAAGATATACATTATAACCTAGGGCTTTTAGGAATAATGACATCTTAACTTTCCAAATGTGGATGTTAAGAATATCAAAGGTGGGTGGTGACATAAAGTCCATGGTGAGGTGTGTGTGTACAATAAATATTGTGATTAGCCCAAATGTAGGATCTTTAACTCTTAGGTTGTTAGACCCTTATCAAGAGCACTAGCTCTGATACCAATTGTAAGATCACCTAGAGGGGGGGTGAATAGGTGATGGCTAATCTAAAGGTCACTTATGAACAAATAATGCGGAATTAAAACTAAGTTGACCAAATTAAAACTTCTTTATAATTTAACACTTATGTATAACTCAAGAGTGTTGCCGAATTCCCCTTGCGAGGCTCTGGACAAGCTCCTCTAGATTCCCCTTGAATGGGTTGAGGTGCCGCCGCGTTGGCTCTCTTGGTTGAATACTAGTGTTAACAACAATCCCAAGCAAGTATGTATATCAATTATGAGCACAAGGGAATATATCATGCATATATAGGATGAACACAATAAATTGAATGCAAGATATAAAATAGAGACAAAGAGAGAGAGAGGGAAGAGTAAGCAATCGCAAACACAAAGGGTTTGTTTCGAGGTTCGAGCACACTTGCTCTACATCCCCGCCTTCGACACACGAAGGATTTCCACTATGTAAGATCCCACCGGATCTCTCCTCGGTGCCGTACACCTACAAACCCTCGGACTCCCAAGTCCCGTACACACGCAAGTCCACCGACTCGCCGAGGCCGTACCTCGAATCACCAAGAGTTCACAACCGAACTCCAACCACAACGAGCACACTTGCCCGCTTCCTCAAAGTACAAAGAAAAATCTCTTTGATGATCACAACACTTGATCACCTAAAGAGCACTCTCACTACAACACACCTATAGGAATATCTAGCAATGGATAGCTCAAGTGTGGTGTGAGAAAAGCAAGGAAAGACTATGGTGAAAAACTCAAAGAATCACTTAACTCTCTCTTGATAAAAACTCCTTTAAGATGGGAAATATTTGCACTCAAATATGTGGAGAGAACTTCTGAAATCAGTTGGAAAAACTAGCTCAAAGGTCTCCAAAATCTTAACCTCAAAACAGTTGACAAGACCCCCTTTTATAGGCTGCCAGAAATAGAGCCGTTGGGGTTCTGTCAGTGCTGTCGGTCGACCGCCGGTCGACCGGCCAACGGTCATTTTTCTGACCGTTGCAGCCACCGGTCGACCGGCTCGGTCGACCGATAACCTGGAATGAACTGTCGGTCGACCGGCCCGGTCGACTGATATTTCCAGAGAGCAAAGCTCTCTTGGTCGGTCGACCGACCCGGTCGACCGGCCACTGTGCTGACAACGTGCACAGGGCTGTGCACATCGGTCGACCGGACCGGTCGACCGGTTTGGCCTGTCAGCCAGTTTCCAGGTCAGAAAACAGGATTTAAAAATCTTTTATAAAATCCTAAAATACATAGAAATTCTACAAAAATAGTTTTACCAATATACTTGAAAGAACAAACATGCTTGCACAAAATCAAGACATGTTATATATGTTTTGGTCTATTTTTGTAACTTGGAAATATTAACTCAATAACTAAAATGTATTTTTCCAAAACATGTTTTTTTTTTTCAAACTTGTTTTTCTAAATCTTCATCAAATACAAAAACAAGATATTTGAGTTCATTTTAAAGCATAGTGTGTATGGATATGATCCACTATTAAGAAATATCTATGTTTTTGATATAAAGCTCTAATCAAGATTTTGGTTTAAAGATATGAACTATGAAATACCAAAATCCAAGATAAATATTTTGTCTCAAAGAAAATCTTTGTTCTAAAAAATTCTTTTCTAAACATAAAAATCTTTTATGAAAGCACTTTAAAACAAGAGTTCTAATCAAGAGTGTGTGTGTGATATAGACTTGAGCAATCCACCAACTATCTATCCTTTACATTTTTACTAAACAAAAATACAAATTCTATACCTAGACCCAAGTCTTCAACTTCCTGAAGTCTTCCCTTGAAGGCTTCTCATCTTCTTGACTTGGTCCAAGCTTGATCCAAAAACTCCTTGGATCACCACATGCAAGCTCCAAATCTTGTTCTTTTATCCTTTGTTGAGCTATGCACCTACTAAGATCTTGATCATGAATCTGTCACTAATTAAACACAAGATCATTAGTAACTATAACTACATGAGTTGATCATCATCAAAACTAGGGTGAAAGGCCTTTGGGCCAACATAGACCTCTTTGGTTCTCAACATATGTTTAGAGCAGACAAGGTGTCAAGTCGCCACTATAAGATGATACTTGGTGTCGATGGGCAAGGCTAGCGTTGTTGCTAATGCAGCCAGAGCATTGGCCCTAGTGTTCTGGGATCGAGACACGTGACTGATGTAAAAACCATCAAATAAATTAGCCATTCGATAACTGCGTGATAATAAGGTACCAAATCTTCGTGACGGACCTCATATTCACCTTTAACCTGCTTGACAATCAGTTTTAAATCGCCATAAGCTTCAAGGTAGTGTATCCCCATTTCATGAGCGAGCTGAAGGCCAATAAGTAGAATATTGTATTCTGCCACATTGTTGAAGCATGATTCCGTCAGGAAAAATGCTCTAAGAAGGACATGATTTTGTGGAGAGATAAACACAACCTCCACACTGGCAATGATCTTGCCTTTAGGGCCTATTCGTGATGCTCCATCGAAGAACATCTACCAAACTTCATCCCTGAAGTCATATTAGATTCAAAGACTTCATCTGGAATATCTTCATGAAGTTTTGAGTTTTTCGGAACCAGATGAGCAGCCAAGAACTCTGTAAGTGCCTGGCCTTTAACTGCCTTCTGAGGGACAAAGAGCATGTCGTACTGAGACAAAAGGAGGGCCCATTTAGCTAATCTTGAATTTAATGATCCTGATTTTGTCATGAGAAGACGTAAAGGATTCACTCTGGAAATGACATGTATGGTTTAGCCGACCAAATAATGTCGTGTCTTCTGAATAGCAAAGACAAGAGCTAAACATTCTTTCTCAATAGAATTATAGCGAGATTCTGCCCCTATCAGAGTCCTGCTCAGATAGTAAATAGCTTGTTTGTGATTGTAGGGTATTGCGACCCTAGATCTGGTGTTTCGGAAGACGCCTTCTTCGTGCACCAAGACTTGGTGTAAGCCCAGACTATAATCCAGATCTGGAGAACTGAAGGGAGGAGAGTTAGCGGCATGCGACGCTTGTCTGCCTCTATGCGACTCTCGTCCCCTTCCGATCATATTGACGGATGCAGAGGGTAGATCTGGTAGATCTTGCGATACGCTCCTTTTGCGATGCTTCACAGGAGCATGTTACGATAGTCGGTCAAAAAGTGATCGTCGGTTTGGAGGAGTGGTAGGGCTTTGTCCCAGCCGGCAATGGACTGAATGGACTGTCACCAACTGACATCCCACTTGCTGACAATAAGAAGGAGAAGTTTGGAGTAAATCTGACTTCCGTTTGTTCGTTAAGAACTCTCGCAAGTCAGATGTAACCGGGCTTAAGCGACTCAGTACAGAGGCTGTGTTGGATTGCGTATAGGATGACGCCTTGTGCTTTTCATCACCGCAGAGGTGGTTAGCACTAGATAATTCTTTAGCTCTAGCTTCACGGCTAAGAACTTTAGGAATGCCCTTGGATGTTGAAGCTGCATAAGCACCGCTATCAACACTTGGGGACAATCCCTTAGCTCCGCTGTGAAGAGCGAGTTTAGCTCTTGAGGAGCTAGGGGACGAAGCACGCTGTGGTGCTTTATCTGCTACCTTACTGCGAAGGAGGTTAGCACCGCTGGGTGCTTTAGTAGCTTCGCTCATGAGAACGAGACTGGTGCGAGGAGTTACCATTCCTGAATTAGGCGAAGGTGTAGCCTTCGTTTTAGCTTTGCGCCTGATAGTCTCAACGAAGCAGGCAGGTATCTTGCCTTTATCTTCATGGGATAGACGGACCTGTGGCGTAGCTGCGCCTAAAGCTTCATATAGAGCTTTCTGTTTTGGCCTCCACATCTTCTTTGGAAGAGGAGACTTAGGTTCGCAGGGAACCTGGCTAGCTACACGCGAGGCTGAGAAGAGTTGGAAGGAGTCCGCGTCCGGTTTCTGCTCCGAAACCTTGGCCATTGTAACCTTTCTATGCTTCCGTGCGAGGAGCATTGGACCACCTCCAGAGAGGAGTTCTTCGAATTTTCCTTAGTCGAAATGAGCGACTAGATTTTCGAAGGTAACTGGCTCAAGATTCTGTCCCTCTTTGTTGTACTAAAAGACCGTAGTAGGCTTGCGGAGAGCCTTATCTATCTCGATGCTTCAAAGAATTAGCCAGAGGGGTTCCAGCTATGCCGACTTCCTTGCGGTCGCGTTGGTTCTTAGCCAGAGTGAATGGCCAGCGCCTCAGCAGTAGACCCAAAGGTCTGATCGTCACATTACGACACTTGATTCTCAGCAGTGGAGAATACAATCCCCAGCGGAGTCGCCATCTTATTTTTCATTGATTTTGCAAAGGCGAAAACTTACAAAAAAGTGGTCGAGGAGCTAAATTATTGAAAAACACCTAGAGGGGGGTGAATAGGTGTAAGTGCTAATCTAGGAACTAAATGCGCTAAATGCGGAAGCTAATGCAAATTTTGCAACACACTTAATACGACCAACAAGTGTAGCCGAATTTCCCGTGAAGGGCTCTGGACTAACTCCTCTTGATTCCCCTTGAATGGGTTGAGGTGCTATGTGAAGCTCTTGTGGTTAAGTATAAGTGAGGCATACACACAATCAAGCCAAGCATATAAGGATGAGCAATATGAAAGATGCAAGGCAATACTCAAGCAATTATGATATGTATGATGTGAATGATGCTTTGCACAAAATAAAGAGAGAGAGAGAGTTGAGAGACAATGGATCAAACGCAAAGGCAAAGATATGTTTCGAGGTTCGAGCACCCAGCTCTACATCCCCGCCTATACCACCGTGTAGGATTTCCAATCCATCCCCACCTAGGGAACCTCTACCGAAGAGGATTTGTTACAACACAAGGAGTACCGAACTCCTCTCTCAAACACCACCTCACAATCGAGGGGTAGGCCCGTAGCCAAACAACCACAACACCTCTACCGAAGAGGGTTACAAACACCAACTCCACCTCTCACTAGAGGGAGCAAACCAATCACCCGATCACCTCTATCAAAGAGGGATACAACAAGAACAAGGGTGTTTACAACAAGTGGTTTCTTTCAACCACAAACAATCTCTCTTTCTTTTCTCTTTTTCCACAAAACAAATGATCCTAATAGATTAGGATAGAAGATAGCTCAAGTGTGGAATCAAGGTGTTTTTGGAAACAAGCAACAAAGAAAAACTATTTGGGAAATCTCTTGTAAATGATAGAAAATGAAAACCAATACAATCTCCCAAAAACCTAGTTCTCTTTGATTTTCCAAAAACCCAAAACAATAAAGATTGAAAGTTTAAAGCCCAAAACTCTTTTGAAAACTTGTTTTAAACTCAGGAAAACTGGGAATTTTTCTCTTCTCAAAACCTTAACTAAAACCCCCAAGAGTTGCGGTATTTATAGCCCAAACAGAAAACTAGCCGTTAGGCTGATGTGGCAGCCTGATAGGCTAACGGTCGACCGGCCCGGTCGACCGCCAACGGTCAGAAATGTGACCGTTGGGCAAACACGGTCGACCAGCACGGTCGACCCAAACAACAGAGAGCTCTGCTCTCAGACCCGGTCGACCCTGGTGGTCGACCGTCCAAAGTCTGCCAAACGTGCACAGATCTGTGCACGTCGGTCGACTGGCCCGGTCGACCGACTTCATCCCAAGTCGACTTGTTCAGTTTGACTAGTCGACTGGTTGAACCTGGAACAGAAATCTGGGTCAGAAAATACTGTAAAATATTTTTCTAAAAATCTTTTAACACTTCTAAAAATCACCAAAAATAGTTTTAACATTTTATATTGAAACACAAACAAGTGATAAAAATTTTAAGACATATATCAATCATATCAATTCATTTTTGAGTCTTGTAAATTTTATCAAAACCAACACTTGTATTTTTATCAAACTTGATTTTTCAATACATGAATAGGAAAGTCAAAATAAGTTTGTCTAGGAAGTTAAAAGCATGTATGTATATCTAGAACATATCTAATATACATAAAAACTATGTAAACTTGTTTTGATCAATCATTCATGAAAACCAATTCCAAAACATGAAAACGTGTGTGTTTGTGCACTTGAGCATATCAACTATACTAAGTTTTACAAATGGATCTAAAATACACTATCTAAACTATGGATACCTAAGTCTTCTTGATGATCTTCATCTTCAAGGCCACTCGATCCACAAACACCGTGATCCAAGAGCTAGGCAAGGTATGATCTTGATGCTTTGGCCCTGGAATCACCATGAAAAGCTTCTAAACTCCTTATTGAAGCTAATCACCAACTAATATCTTAGTTAATGATCTGAAACTTAAATAACACAAGATTATTAGTAAACATAACTACATGAGTTAATCATCATCAAAACTAGGGTGGAAGGCCTTTGGGCCAACAATCTCCCCCTTTTTGATGATGACAAAACTCATGGAGTTATATATGCATGGATTAAAGTTAAGCTTCAAAGAAGCTCCCCCTTAACTCATGCATAAAACAAATAAACTGAAGATATGCAATGAATGTACATAAACATGTATGCATCAACATGCATAAAACACATAAACATGTTCTAGAAGCTCTAGATACCAATTAAATTAATAAAACATTAACAAAAATACTAGATGCTCTAGATACCAATTAAACTTAATATATGCAAAAACATAAGTATGCATATAAAACACAAATTATTCTCCCCCTTTTTGTCAATCATCAACAAAGGGGAACAATCAAAACAATAAAATGAGGGGTAAAAATCTTTCTCCCCCTTTTTTTGTCAATCAAAACAATAAGAAATAATGTTCTCCCCCTTTATGAAATACCAACAAAAACTATGCGTAGGCTTGTAATAAGATACCAATTGAAAGCTAAATCAATTGAAATAAAGTTGAAGCTCAAGCTCTAGCATAAACAAAATTTGTGCTCAAGATATAGAAATATCATAGCACAAATAAAACATATATATGTGTATGAAATAGAATGAGTACCAATCACTAATAGATGATACCAATTGAAAATATACATACACAATAATCATATGAGTATACAAAAAGATCAAAATGATACCAATTGAAAGAGTTCAATGATACCAATTGTCATAACAATAAGTTCAAGTGTATACATCATATTACTAATCCACCCATCTCATGCACAAGTTTAAAAAGATTTTCAATATAAACATACAAGGTATGGACTCCCATCCAACCTCCCGTAAAGGGTAGGAGTTTTCAAAAATAGATTTGAAAAATAAGCTTTGTTTGAAAAACTCTACCAAAAGAAGAATACGAACTAGTTAAATGAGAAATCTTGTTAACTAGTACGAAATCCTTCAAGCAAGGAATACAACAAAAATAATTTTCATAAAACACATGTAAATCACATAGCACTTCAAAACACTCAATATTCAATAAAGTCCATATATGCTCATGAAAACATACTCATGAGAAATATTTTAAAAATGGTGAGTGTATAAGTAATGTGTGACATGGCATTATGAAATGTCCAATTAAGCTCAAATTCCTTGAAACAAGAAAACATAAAAATCATTAAAACTTATTTAATCTTCAAGGTATATGTATGTCCTATACAAATTAGAGTATACATACATATCCAAACACAACGAGTCCACTAAGATATATGCATGAAGGCACGTGACTCAAAAGGATGTATATGTATAATAATAATTTGGATAAAATGGACATATACATGAAGTTAAATAAAAACACATGAGAACATAAAAAGCTAAAATTTTCATTAAAACAAATTTTCATATCAAGACATATGTATGTTTTGTCAAACATGAAGTATACATACATATCCCTAAACATAATTGAGTCTATATATATAGATTTGCATGAAAGGCAAATGACTCAAAGGGTATACATGTATATCTTAAAGTTTGACAAAATATACATATATATGAAATGAAAACACATGATCATAAAACAAATCCAAAAATAGGAATACAAGTTTAAAATGCATGAATCATCAAAACTAGATTATACTAGCACATCTAATGGGTTCAAATAAGCAATCAAGCTCAAACATATATAGATTTATTTGTGGCCCACTATATGCACAAGTATATAACTAGTCTTAATGAAAACTAACATCTAAACATATATTCAAAACATGAAGCATCAAAAATAAATATAAAAATCATCATGATAAAACTGAGACATGATTACTATGTGAATTCACATGTATTAGATTCATGATGTACATTATAGCTTAAACACAAGTGAGAACACTAAGTATAGGTTCATATAAGCATGTGTGTCTCAAAATACAATACATGTATGTCAAGGATCTAATAAACAGGGTATTTACATACTAATTCATAGACAATAAAATATGCTATAAAACATGAATATTAAAAGCATGTAAGCAATAAATGGGAGTTAGGAATCGTTACCAAAACCTAGAAGGCAACTTTCTTGTCTCCAAAACATGGTGGTCCTCTCCACCAAATCTTCCCTTGAAAGTGATGCATCCAATTGATTTCCTTTAAGTACGGAACGCGTCCACTCCAAGGTGCCATCACTCTCACATCATGTGAGAGCCCACACCTACATCAAAAACTTTAGGGGTGTTTTTTGGTACCCATACTCTTTTGGGTCCATGGGGGTTAGTACCTTCTCTAACCCGAACAAAATTCTTTGCTAAATTAGGAGTATGTAATCTATCATAGCAAAATTTAGTAAGGTGGCCCATACGTCCACAATGTGTACAAGTGTACACATGAGCATACTTGTGATGGTGTCCGTGAGAAGCATGTGTATGCCGTGATGGGTGTGCATGCATAAAGGATGGAACTTGTTTCTTTCGAACCAAGGTTTCCAAACGTGAGTGGTTCATGGCACATTGGCTCATAGTGGAGCCCAAACAATCAACCTTCTTCTTAAGCATGGATAAATCATTATCAATTAAAGAAGAGGTGGCACATGCAATAGGAGGTGTGTGTGATACTAACCTAGCATGGCAAACATGAGCATCAATCTTATTTTGTAAAACAACATTTTTCTTTAAACACACATCTAAATCATTTGAAATAGAAATAATTTATTTTTCAAAGCAACATTCTCCTTTAAAACAAAATCAACTTTTGAAGACAAATTTTCATTTTTCTTCAAAATAACATGGCAATCATTTTTAGATTTTAAAAACTCATTTTCTTTAAGTGCAAGTTCTAATTGAGATCTCAATGAATCCCTTTCATTATAGACCTCAACCTTCTCTTGCAAAACATTGTTAAGTTTAAAAGACAATTTTTCATTTTCTTTAGTTAAAGCAAAAGTCTTCATTTTTAACAAATTATATTTTTCAATTAATTTTTCACAAGCTATAGATAGTTCTTCATTTAAAGCATGAGGATCAACATAATCATTTGAAGAACTAGCACAATCATCATTATCTAGTTGAGATTCCGAATGTACCTCAAGGGAGTCATTCCCTTGGACCATTAAGCATTGAGAGTCGGATTCTCCACTAGACTCCTCCGGTTGATTTGGCAATAGAGGCTTGGAGGTGGTGGTGGTTGTCAACGAATTCTACACTGCAAAGGCGGAATCAAAGTTAGAAACACGCAAAAGATATTCTTTAGGAAGTGTGCTTCTAATGGCCTCAAGGGCTTGTGCATTGGCCCCTATATGATTGCGATCTCCAAGATAGCATTTCTTGGTGGCCGCAAGAAAGACATGCAAACCTAGGGTCTTTAGGTACATAGACATTCTATACTTCCAAACAACAATGTTGGAAGGGTCAAAGCTAGGTGGGGTCATGAAGTCCATGGCAAACTATATGAGTGTGCAAACAAGCAAATGCAAACAATAGATTAGCAACCAAATGGATCTCACTCCTAGGATGTTAAGCCTAATATCAGGAGCACTAGCTCTGATACCAATTGAAAAACACCTAGAGGGGGGCTGAATAGGTGTAAGTGCTAATCTAGGAACTAAATGCGCTAAATGCGGAAGCTAATGCAAATTTTGCAACACACATAATACAACCAACAAGTGTAGCCGAATTCCCGTGAAGGGCTCTGGACTAACTCCTCTTGATTCCCCTTGAATGGGTTGAGGTGCTATGTGAAGCTCTTGTGGTTAAGTATAAGTGAGGCACACACACAATCAAGCCAAGCATATAAGGATGAGCAATATGAAAGATGCAAGGCAATACTCAAGCAATTATGATATGTATGATGTGAATGATGCTTTGCACAAAATAAAGAGAGAGAGAGTTGAGAGACAATGGATCAAACGCAAAGGCAAAGATATGTTTCGAGGTTCGAGCACCCAGCTCTACATCCCCGCCTACACCACCGTGTAGGATTTCCAATCCACTATCTCCCACCGAGGGAACCTCTACCGAAGAGGATTTGTTACAACACAAGGAGTACCGAACTCCTCTCTCAAACACCACCTCACAACCGAGGGGTAGGCCCGTAGCCAAACAACCACAATACCTCTACCGAAGAGGGTTACAAACACCAACTCCACCTCTCACTAGAGGGAGCAAACCAATCACCCGATCACCTCTACCAAAGAGGGATACAACAAGAACAAGGGTGTTTACAACAAGTGGTTTCTTTCAACCACAAACAATCTCTCTTTCTTTTCTCTTTTTCCATAAAACAAATGATCCTAATAGATTAGGATAGAAGATAGCTCAAGTGTGGAATCAAGGTGTTTTTGGAAACAAGCAACAAAGAAAAACTATTTGGGAAATCTCTTGTAAATGATAGAAAATGAAAACCAATACAATCTCCCAAAAAACTAGTTCTCTTTGATTTTCTAAAAACCCAAAACAATAAAGATTGGAAGTTTAAAGCCAAAAACTCTTTTGAAAACTTGTTTTAAACTCAGGAAAACTGGAAATTTTTCTCTTCTCAAAACCTTAGCTAAAACCCCCAAGAGTTGGGGTATTTATAGCCCAAACAGAAAACTAGCCGTTAGGCTGATGTGGCAGCCTGACAGGCTAACGGTCGACCGGCCCGTCGACCGCCAACGGTCAGAAATGTGACCGTTGGGCAAACACGGTCGACCGGCACGGTCGACCCAAAAAAGCAGAGAGCTCTGCTCTCAGACCCGGTCGACCCTGGCGGTCAACCGTCCAAAGTCTGCCAAACGTGCACAGATCTGTGCACGTCGGTCGACCGGCCCGGTCGACCGACTTCATCCCAAGTCGACTTGTTCAGTTTGACTAGTCGACTGGTTGAAACCTGGAACAGAAATCTGGGTCAGAAAACACTGTAAAATATTTTTCTAAAAATCTTTTAACACTTCTAAAAATCACCAAAAATAGTTTTAACATTTTATATTGAAACACAAACAAGTGATAAAAATTTCAAGACATATATCAATCATATCAATTCATTTTTGAGTTTTGCAAATTTTATCAAAACCAACACTTGTATTTTTATCAAACTTGATTTTTCAATACATGAATAGGAAAGTCAAAATAAGTTTGTCTAGGAAGTTAAAAGCATGTATGTATATCTAGAACATATCTAATATACATAAAAACTATGTAAACTTGTTTTGATCAATCATTCATGAAAACCAATTCCAAAACATGAAAACGTGTATGTTTGTGCACTTGAGCATATCAACTATACTAAGTTTTACAAATGGATCTAAAACACACTATCTAAACTATGGATACCTAAGTCTTCTTGATGATCTTCATCTTCAAGGCGACTCGATCCACAAACACCGTGATCCAAGAGCTAGGCAAAGTATGATCTTGATGCTTTGGCCCTGGAATCACCATGAAAAGCTTCTAAACTCCTTATTGAAGCTAATCACCAACTAATATCTTGGTTAATAATTTGAAACTTAAACAACACAAGATTATTAGTAAACATAACTACATGAGTTAATCATCATCAAAACTAGGGTGGAAGGCCTTTGGGCTAACAATTATAAGTAATTAAAAGGAAAATTACAGGTAGATCTCCTCTGAGATTTCTGGGGAAATGTGCCGATAGGAATCTGATCAGCGCGCGATCACTTTATCCTTTTGACGATGCGATCAAACCGACTATAGGAATATCGCCTGATGGGATTCCCTTCTCGCCTGGTTCGGGGAATCGGAGAATAGAAGGTTGATTGAACCCTCTTGTTACTTCTCGAGCTGCCTCTGCTTAGTTTCCCTTCTCGCCTGGTTTCGGAGATCCTTGAGAGGGAGGAAGATCATAGGGTATTAGCACCCTGATTAGAGAAGTAATTCTCTGAATTTTTAGAAGCAAGAGAATAGATCTCTATCCTTAGTCGTCTCTCCTTTTGTCTGCCTCTCTAGCTCTCGCCCTTCTTTTTGTGCGCCTCTGGTAGGCTATTTATAAGGAGGAGTAGGGGTATAATCGCCCTGAAAATCTGGAAACAGATTGGGTTAATCTGTTTTACATTCGGTAAGTAGCCTTGCCGTGAAGCTAGAATCAGCTTCTGCGAAGTTAGGAATAGCTGATCTCTTGATCCGCTCTGCTAAATGAGGGATACTTCTTTGATTCTTTTCAAATAACTAAAAGATCTCCCCTGATCTTCTTACTTGATTGGAGAGTCAAAAGATCATGGCAAACAACTGCCAAATTTGATCTCAATTAGATTTGATCTTAATTAGATTTGATCTCATCTAGAGATTTGATTGGTCAAAGGTGACCATAAAAGACTCGCAGCAGAGCCACTGCGTTGAGCTTATGGCGGAGCTGGGAGAAGCATCTGGCGAAGTTAAAAGAAAACTCTTCAGCGGAGCTGGATAACTTTGTGGCGAAGCTACCAATTACTCTTTTCTGCAGCTGCATGGGGCTTCGAGCGAAGCTAACTCTCTGCGGAGTTAACTGAGCATTTCTGTGCGAAGTTGTAAGTTAGCTCGTAGCGAGGCTGTGAAGGAGCTTCCTGCGACGCAAAGAAACTTTGGCTTCTTATGTGAGACTTATCTCGTGGGCTCGTGCGAGACTAAGTGTTGAGCTAACTTAGTGTCTCTGGACCTGCTTGGGCCTTCTCATGAACTTTTCTTGGCTTACTATCTGCCTCACTGAATCAGTAGAGTCCAAGTTATTGATACGTCCCTTTGAGATGGGTAAAGAACTGGTTGTCAGCTTGTCGCCGCTTGTCTTTTGTAGATGTCAACAAGTTAGATATTGTTCAGGCCAGTTCGAAATCTTGTCTTTTTTAGAGAGTGTCAACAGTCTACAGGGGTAAAGAAAGTCCCTGTAGCAGAGAAGTAAAATTTAAAGATAGCATAGAAATTCGCTACACTCATCTGAATACCATAGCAGGTTGCTCTGACAGTCTCATAAAGTCCCAGCCTCCTTAAATCCTCTCTAAAATGGGCCAAGACGTATAGGGTCAAGTCCCTCTACCAGGCCCTGGGAGGATGAATCCAGCCTGGAGTCCTGAAATTGGTCGTCAGATAGTTGCCATGGACTCTAAAGAACTGATTTCTAAAGGTTTGAGCCATAGCGGGATTTTCCCCCACCGGGATGTCTTGTAGAACGTTTTCAGGATGAAGACCCAATATGCAGTGAGGGGGACCTGCCCTTGAATAGCCAAGAGAAGTAGCAATCAAGATACCCACATGGACTGAGTTAGTGGTCCGGGTAACCTGCCATTTCATCTTCCGAGGCCTCGTCACGCATTTGAAGAAAGACAGCGGGAAATGACGCTTGCTAGACTGGAGGTAATACTTCTTGCCATCCAGATTGAAGATCCATTGTCCTTTCTCGGCCAGCAGTTGATGATCGGTGTCAGGTGCTGCGTCCCCAAACATGAAGTCGGGCGTCCGATAAATTTTTCGGTCACAATCCTCGAGAGGAGCAGTAGTCAAGATGCTCCCCATGGTACGCTGATCTCCGGCGTAGATCAGGGCCTCCCGACGAGGAGCGCTCCGCTCACTGAATAATAAGGTTTGCCCTTGGAATTACAGGCTAACATTGCGATCCAGTCCCCTGGCTGTTCCAAAGAGGCTGTTCAAAGGTCTCGGAGTATAGTGCACTGCAAAGTAAGAAGAAATTATATTAGTCCATTAGCCAAAGAAAAAGAAAGCTAAAAGAAAAAGAAAATTGCTAAGGCATAGCTTCGCTCTCCGAGCGAAGCTAGCCTAGCATTAGCTTCGCCCTGAGTCTCAGCTTCACATCCTGCACGACGGCAGAGTGCAGAAAATCTCTAAGTGTTAGTTTCATTCTAGAATCTTAGTTTCGCATTCTGTCGCTGAACGGAATGCAGAAAAACCCCAAGGGTTAACTTCGCTGGAAAGGCACTTGTGCCTAAAACTGTTCAAAGGACTTTAAAGTCCTCTTTCCAGCTACGCCTCTAGAGCTATCTTCACATCCTACCATTTGACAGAATGTGAACCTCCCTAAGGGCTAGCTTTGCATAGAAGCTGGGAGAAGAAACCATTGGTTTCTAAATTTCAAGATGAGAAATTAAGGGGAATTAAATCCCTAAAAATTCGCCAAAGTCAAATTAAGGGAGTAGAACTTCCTGAGATCACTAGATCACGATGGATCACTCTAGATTCATCATGAACTAGCCAGAAATTGGCTTCAAAAAGAGATGAAAATTTCTGGATAAACAGGAAAACTCCCTACCCGCGATCGGGCGTTCAATGATCGGAGGAGGAGAGGGCACCTCCGTAGCAGAGGTCGTTGCCTCTTTGCCTGCTCGTCGTTTGGGAGCCATGAAGAACTAATGAGTTCTGAAAATCGGAATGAAGGAGATGAAGAAGAAAGAGATTCGCTCTCTGAAAATTTGAAGTATTTTAAGAGAAGTTAATTCTCTCTTTCAGCCCATCGGGCTTTTATAGACATAAAATTGTTTAACTTCGTCTTCTCAAAAGGAGCGCAAGCGGTCGTTTCAAATTAATTTGAAATGGCCCTAAGCGCCCTCCCTAAGAAGCCTTGCTTCAGCTCCACCAAGGGCTAGCTCCGCTGCGAGTTCAGCGTTGACTTCGCGCAATGCTTGATTAACTTCGCTAAAAGCTGAGCTTTAGCTCCGCTAAGAGCTTATCTTTAGCTTCGCGAAGATTTTGTGCTAGCTCCATTGGAAGCTCGTTCCTGACTTAGCTGAAAATCTGTCTTTAGCTTCACTAGAAGCTTACCTCCGTTAAGAGCTTTTCTTTCCTTCTCAGGAAAAGGCTTACCTAAGCCAGTCCATTCCAGTTGCTTTTGAAGTTCAAAGTGAAAAGAAGGGGAGCAAAATAAATCAGTAAAAAGAAATTACTTTCTTATTAATTCTAAAGGGAAGATACATTGGTAATACATTAAGATTGTCTTTCATACAACAGAATCATTGTTCCAAAGGCGAACAAGTTGTCCTATCTACTTTCAGGGTGTACAACAGAATCATTACTCTAAAGGCGTACAAGTTGTCCTATCTACTTTCAGGTTGATAAGCCATCCCAAGACCACCAGACCAACTGGATACAAAAGGTCTTCCTCCTTCATAAGGCCGTAATCCTTCACTTAATGACAGATTTCGCCATCAAGGAGCTGGATCTTCTTTGATCAAAATTGGCAAGTGATTGGCTGCCACCAGAAAGCTGGATCTTCCATAATCAAAATTGGCAAAGGAAGGATCTGAGATCTTATTGGTGACATCTGCCTTCCCGAAGTGGATCATCTCGGATAAGCGAATACCTGCCCCTTCTCGAAGTGGATTATCTCAGATAAGCGACTACCAGCCTCTTCTTGGAACACGCATCAGCTGCTCCAGTATGTTCCTCCTGCTTATGATCAAAGCTTCAACTTGAAAATTAAGGGGCAAATTTTTGTTCTCTTTCATCAAGATGAAAGAATGGGGAGCGCAGTACACTACAATGCAAGCATGAAACAAGTTAGCATTAAATAAAAAAGGGGGGAAGGGATGAAATGCTAAGTCAAAGTTTCATTCTTTAGGCGAAGCTATCCAGCTCTGGCCCTGTTGTGCCCTGAAGATGGATTTCAGCTAAGCAAAGGACAGTCTCGCATGCACGGTAACATTAGACCAGCTTAGCATAAGCTAAGCCTTAGCTCTGCCCCAAGCAATTAGGCTGAAGAAACCTCAAAAAGGACCAAGTCCTAGCCTCACCTACATGGCTAGGCTAGACTGGCCCGGGAGGGCGCAGTCTTAACCCCACCTATATGGCAAGACTGGCTCAACCTTGAAGAGGCCAAGTCCTAAGCCTCGCCTATATCGCAGATTTAACAGATTAAGTTAGGAATTTCACGTGGAAAGATCCTCTGCCTGATCAGGCGAGAATGCTAGCTTCGTCGGGAAGCTTGAAACCCTTTTCCGAAAGTCAGCCAAATTAGAGACCAAGAGAATTTAATCCCTGAGATAGCTGGTAAAGCTAAGAAAATTAAGAAAAATAAACTCCCTAAAGTCACTGGATGGGCAAGGCTCACCAGATCTTGATCGGATAATAACCAGAGTAAGAGTCCCCACTACTTCAGGGATCTCAGTCTCCTTGCTTGAGCAATGGAGAGGGGTCATAAACTAACCTCCTAGAAATAGAGGAGTATGTTTCTCTGAGAAGGATTATAAAAGTCTTGTTTATAGGTCTCGTTGCCTGACTACGCCGCTATCACTTCAAGCTTGGGAGCGCGGGCGAAGTTAAAGCATTCAAATGCTTGACTTGAGAAAGGAAATAATCTCCCTCAGGAATACACACGAAGTTATTTGAACTTCAGAAAAGGAAATAATCTCCCTCGCAAATGCAAGGAAAGTTATTCAAACCTTGAAAAAGGGAGCAATTCCTCTCGTAACTGGCAAAAGCGGTTAGCCTCGAGAACGGAACGTCGCTCTATCACAGCGAGCGCGAGGTTAATGCTCATATTCCAACCGGTTTGAAGCGAAGCTACTTCAGGAAGCCCAAAGGTGAAGCTACCCAGAAGCGCAAAGCTACACGGAAGCGGATTTTGCAGCCTGAAAGTGGGGCTAAAGGTGAAGTTGAACTCAACCACCCAGGCGACATTCACATTCACATACCATTAATCAAATCAGTTCAAAGTATTTTGAAATTTGAACCATTCCATTGCAGATTTACAAAAACTTTGAAGGGGGTCTTGTTGACACTCGAAAAAGACAGAACTCCCGCATTCATCTTCAACCGATCTGAACGATGTCTAACTTATCAACATCTACAGAAGATATGTCGAAGACAAGCTGATGACAAGAGACAAGGCAGCAACATGGACATTACTGATCCAATAAAGCAGATAGTAAGCCAAAATTTTGCCTTTGGAGAAGGCTTAAGACGCTAAGTTAGCTCAATACTTAGCCTGACATAAGCCCAAGGTAAGTTTCATAGCTCCGCATGGAAATAACAGCTTCGTCTAAGCTTGGTTGGTAGCCTTGCTTTGAGGCTAACTATTAGCTTCGCCTGAAGTTTCCCATTTAGCCCCGTCATAGGCTGATCTAGGAGCCACGCGCCAGAAGCCTTATCCCTAGCTGGTTTAGCTCTGCCATAGGCTGAGTCATAGCTCCGCTATGGGCTGAGTTTTACCTTCGCACGAGGCTCTAAAAGTAACTTCGCCTGAAGCTATGAGCCAAGTCTTAGCTTCGCATGCTCTAGCTCCGTAGTGAGCTCTGCCAGGTCATCAAATTGACCGTTTCAAAATCTCACGAGGGATTAATGGGTGAACCCCACTAATTTAGCGGGATTAACGCCACTTTAAGTGGGCGGTTACATCCTCCCACTTCGTCCCATATTAAGTGGAGACAATTAAGCCATAAGGCAAGAAGGCATTCGCACGAACCCTCTAGCTTCGCCAGAAGCTCGCTTGAAGTTTCGCGGCAAGGACATTTGCAAGCCTCGTGCGAAGTTAAAGACTGATTCAACTTTGGTAAATTCAAGGGGGCGGTTACACCCCACATTTGCTATAAATGGTCCCTTGTTGAGCCAAAGCAGGGGCAAAAAAGGACGGACAGAGAGGAGATTGGCTTAGAAAAAGAAAAGAGCAGCATTCCTAGCAAAAGGGCTCTACTGATCTTTTGCTCTCCGATTCTTGAACCAAGCGAGAGGAGAGTCTTACTAGGAGGCAGTTCGATCACCTGATTGATTGCATCATCAAGGGATAAAGTGATCGCGCGCTGATCAGATTCCTACCGGCACACTTCCTCAGAAATCTCAGGGAGATCTACTTGTAATTCTTCTTTTTTTTACTTGTAATTTCGCTCTTTCGCTCCTCTACCATTTTTATAAGTTTTCCCCTGAGAATCAATTTTCAATGGAAAATATTTTTTTGTCAAGTAATCTCTTAGATCTGTCAGAAGAGGACCAAAGAGATTAGCCTCGGGTTTCGAGGGCTTTTAAGTTTCTGAGAGCTATCCTTGCGTAGCGAAACTGAGACGCAGGGTTCTGAGATGCAGAGCTCACGTTGTGTAGAATAGGCGCAGCTCTCGTGTTTTGGCTTTGAAATGTGGGTCTCGCGCCTCTGCTGAGAAGAGACGCGGACCTCGCGTTACTGATTGTCCCATCTGGCTAGCGATACTTGAGAAACACGGACCCTCTGAGTCCTGTGTTTGGTTGTAGGGACGTGGGTCTTGTGCCTCTGAGGAGAGACATGAACCTCACACTGCTAAACGTCGCATTTGGGAAGTGAAGTCTCAAAAAACACAAGCCTGTTGGGCTTCACATTTTGGTCTCCATACGCGAACTTCACGCGTCTGACGTAACTCAGAAGAGATGCGGGCTTGAACCTCGTATTCTGTCTCTGCTGGACAAATAGTTGTCCAAGTTTCTTGCGCCTGTAGTTGACGCGCGCGTTGCTTTTATCGACGTTCAGTGTTTCGGTTACGTCGTATGGATTGTTGGGAACCCCGGTAACCTGGAGCTGAGGAAGAAGACGGGTGTGAGCGGGCTGAACGTCAACAATGCTAACCTCGCGGGTCTCGTGGGAGACATTGACACGAGCCTTACATATGACGCGGTTAGCCACGGTACTTTTCCCAGTCATGTCCGAAGGAATCTCTAAAGGGATCTGAGAATGGGTCCCTAAAGAGACCTTGTGGTACTGCCGCGCCCTAGGGCTCTTGGAGCCGAAAGAGTGGAACTCTTCATACTTTGCCTGGTCGAACTCGACGACAAGCGATTTGATCGTTTTCTATATACGTGACGTCACCTTGCGCCACGACTTGCTCATCAGTAGAGAAAGTAGTCTCCAGTGGAGTCGCCATCTCTTGTTTGGTGGGAAAAATTGAGGGTGTGTAAATTCTTTATTTGATTATAAAGAAAGTTACAACAGATAATTATCTGATTACAAGAGAGGGAAAAATTCAAGCTCAAATCTTCCCTTTGTTTAGTGTTGGGTTCTTGATGGAGCGATGGAAAGTGAATCTTATTTTTCGTTGACGGGGTGAACGTCACGATCTCTTGGGAATCTTCCCTTTGGATGGTGGACAAAGTAATACAGCTTCTGTCTAACAAAAATCTCAAAGAGATTTAGGTAAGAATAAACTTGAACTCAGCAAGTTATTAGAAGAGTTTTCTCTTTTGTATTTCTCAGCTGGAGATTCTGGTCTTATAAAGACTTATAACCAAAGTTTCTCTGACCAAAACTTTCTGACCCCTCTTCCGTAGTAAACTGGGCTATTTATAGAGGTTTCAAGGGCTAAAAGGGTCCCCTAAAAATACTCTATAATGGGCGTTAACTCCCTCATTACGTGGGAAGTAATTGACCCAGTAATGAGGGAAGTTATAACTAAGACGCGGGCTTTAAGTCTCGCGTTTTGTCATTGACTTTGTTGAACCTTACTGGACACGAGTTCAAACTTTACCAGACGCGGGCTATAACACCCCGTTCCTGGAATGCTTACTTAGATACGTATTCTGATTTTTCTATCATATTTATTTAATTTAATTTTGTATTTGTTTGTGTTTTATGATTATTAGTATGAATGTTTTGCATTGGATCCGGATTCGTGGATTTGGAGTCAGCTCTAGTCTAGACCGGGGGCCCGATCCTAGTGTATAACTCAAATTGGTATTTTTGGTAATCTGATTTGACCAATTTTAGTTTCAAATATCGCTTTTCAATATTTTAGATTTTTCATGATTTTTTGGACATTTTCAGAATTATTTGCGAAATCTTCAAAACCGGTGTCGGTTGGCATCACTGACTGATTCTCAGATTTTTAGTTTTAAAATGGAAATAAATTTTTAAAAATAGCTTTCACATTACTTCTTAAAATCTTATTTTTAAACTAAAAGCATGTTTCTGAGATTTTTCTGAATTTATCGAAAATCCACCGTTTTGGTGTCGACCGGTACCGCCAGAAGATTCTAGGATTTTTAATTTAAAATCTACATTGAATTTCTTGAATGTGATTTCACCAAGTGTCTTAAAATAATATTTTCTATTTTTGAAAATTTTTCGAAGCGATTCTGAAACAGTCAATTTTACCCTATTTTAATAATATTATTTTTTCTTCGTTTCCTATTCTTTCCCTTGCCAAAGTCAACCCCTGATACAGCCCATCCCCCATCACATCACCTGTCAAGTCACATCTCCCATCATATTAATTTCTCTTTTAAA
>JAVJIF010017156.1:0-79160 GCA_038442645.1 Agave tequilana | reverse complement strand
TTGTGTTTGCATGAAGAAATAGACTTTGATAGCGTAAATTTATTACAGTGTAGCCAATTTCTGAAAGAACAGATGACACAGAGAGAATAGATCATCTCGAGAGAAACTGACAGTGAACTTGGAAGGACCATGGACACTTGTGAAATCCTATAATGAGAAAGAGACGTGTAATTTCTTGAGTGTATAAATTTGTCACGATTCCTCTTTAAAATTGTTAATTATGATTAATTTTTGAGCTTATAGGAACTATTATATACTCGGACATTTTCAATGCATTTGTGTGGGACTATTGCTTCACTTAGGGTTATATACTCTCCAGTTTAGAGCATGACGTCCTCGCTATATTAACATTTCACCAGGCTATGTGAGATTTTAGAGGTAATTCTCATGGATTATAAATGTGGCCCTCAACCACATCCATGTGGCCTCACCACATTTCATGTGGTCCTTAGTTCCACACGTTTACGACTGATGGTTGCTAGTGCTAGCTCTAATATCATTTGTAACATCTTAAGTATATAATTTTTGTCCATGATTCCTTCTAAAAAAATGCTAGTTGCAATTTATTTTTGAGTTTATGGAAACTATTATATACTACAGACATTCTTCATGCATATCTTTGTGGGATTATTCCTTTCACTTGGGTGTTACATTATAGCATTCGAGGTGATTTTGAAAGGGTTTAAAACTAGGGTGCCATCGGATCGGATACGGATCGGATATTACCTCTACCATATCCATATCCGCACCAACCTTCGGATACGGATACGGATACGGATATTAGCGGATGTAGAAAAATGATATCCGTATCCGTCAAAATCGGATATCAGATATAAATCGGATATTAGCGGATCGGATGCGGATACTAATCGGATATGTTAAAAATAGATATAGTTAAAGATAAATTAAAAAGAAATACTTATATTACTGTCTCATCTACTACAATATTAAATGTGATACATACTATGATATTATTGTGTACATATCAATACATTCATCGTATTCATTGTCATTTGACTTCTATAACAATAGATTACACGTCCTCCGGTACTAAATGTCGATTCGGATGACATGATTGATGTCGAAATACTCAAAATATCATGTGGTGCTCTTGCAAGAATCAAATACTTTTCACTATTACTTTTTCACCAACTCAAAATATCAAAATTTAATATCTTATTCCATTGAAGAATAGTCTTCTCCACCGATATCATATGAAGCACGCAATATCGGATATCGGATCGATACGATAAGATATTATTTTTACCATATCCGTATCCGCACCTACTTTCGGATACGGATACGGATACGAATATTGACGGATGTGAAAAAAATGATATCCGTATCCGGATTGGAGGCGGATTCGGATGCGAATATCGCGGATAATCCGTATCCGGTGGCACCCTAGTTAAAACCGTTATTGTATAGGATATGAATCATAACTGTAGTAAGTTATGCAGATCATCAACTCACGTTATAGTAGTTTAGGAAAAAATGATGCAAGTAAATAATAAAAACATGTCAACTATTAAACTCAGACATTACTTGATTTTAAAACCATAGCAATATATTACAAAACCACAAATTTTAGGACAACTTTAAACTTAAACATTGCTATCAGCTTTCACTAACTCACATTGATGTCAGTGAGACTTAGTTCACTAGTAAAAGGGTGGGCGTTGCTCTGTGGAGAGTCTCGGGTTCAAGTCTAGCTAGGACCTACTGTTAAAAAATAAAAATTAAAAATTAAAAAAACCTTGATGGTTGTGGTGAATGCTATTCTTTCTTGTTTTTCTGTTGTAGAAAACTTTTGTGTCAGCATTCCCCAACTGAAGCCATCTGAATATACTCTCACTCTATTAGGACTCTTTTTCTGTCTCTCTTCCTCTCAATCTCTTTAATCGTGTGTTGTAATACTGCAAATAAATATTAAAAAAGTTAAACATTAAAATTTTTTAATATTAATATAAAAAATATTACAAATTTGTATGACCATAAAATAACTGTAACTGGGCTGTAAGTGAGTGGTAACTGGGTTGCAAGTGAGTTTTAGTTGAGTTACATAAGTCTTTACGAATTACGGTCCAAACAAACGTCGTAGCTGTAACTGGGTAGTAAGTCATTTACGAATTACGGAGTTTTACACGAAACAAACGGCCCCATAATGAACTATCAGTAGCAACGTATGCAGCCCAAGAGTTTGTATTGGGAATGCTTATTTTGATATGCCAGTGGTACGTGATGAAATTGGGAGCAAAGCTTAGGTACAATAATATGTCTAATGCACTAAGTGGGAATTGCCAATGTGAGAACTGCTAGCACTTAATACAACAACACAACTGCCAAGTTATCTCTGTGTCTCTTCATAAATAGATTGGTATCTATCATAGCAATAAAATAGCCACTCTAAACTAGAAACACAGCTATCTTGTCGAAATACACCCTTGGTGCTTACTTTAATCTGTAAAGGGATTTCTTAACTTGCAAATTAAATCTTTAAGTACAAGAGGTAGTGTTTAAATAAAGACTCGGAGACTTACATTATAGCATTTCAATCCACCTAGTTGTATAAAAATTCGTTCTTGATATTCATCAGTGAAAGCATCTAAGCTTTACTAGGCGCTAGAGATATGAGGGGCTCGCATAGTTGTGATCCTCGAAACTGAACTAAATGTTTCATTATAGTTTAGTCCTACTTCTGTGAGAATCTATTGCTACTAATGAGTGTTCCATCGTTCAACCGATCAACAGGTAGGGTCTTGACTTTGTAACCCACTTGTTTTACCAAGTGTTTGGTAAGAAGATCTGCTTAATTGCGTCATAATGATACATGCTCCGTCACAATGATCTTTACCTCAAATTCTTACAACACATATGATAACCAACTCGATGTGTTAGGTTCTCTCATGGAACACAACATTTTCAGTAATGTGTATTGATTCATTGTTGTTATCATATAGACTGATCGGACATTCTGAGAAATAAACTAATCCTATCAATAAATCTCTGATCTAGATTAGCTTTAATATCACATTTGCCATCATTTTATACTCCACTCTGTACTGGACCAATAGACTTCACTTTGTTTCTTCCTTTTTAATGGCATAAAATTTTCTCCAAGAATAGACACAATATCAGTGGTGACCTCCTACCAAATGGGTTCCCTGCCCAATCTACATCTGAGAAGCCTACTACTCAAGTGTGTACATGATCTGAATAGAGAAGCCCTCTTCCTAAAGATTTCTTCAGATACCTCAAGATCCCCATTACCGCCTTCAAATGGGGTAGTCTTCAGTGCTGACAAAAATTGACTTACTACACTGATTGTGAATGTGATATCTGATTTTGTCACAGTCAGGTAGTCATTTTCCCCAACAATCTCATATACCTCCTAACATCATCAAGAAGCTCCCACTTATCTGGTAGCAGCTTTGTATTCACATTCATCAGAGAATCAATGCTCTTTCATCCTAGCAATCAAACCTCCGAAATTAAGTCGAGTATTACTCTCTTGATAGAAGAATGTCTTTCTTAGACTGATCACCTCAATGCCGAAGGAGTACTTTAGGGATTCAAGATCCTTAATTTAAAAGTGTTTCTGCAAGTACTTCTTCAGACCGTCAGTCTCCTTCATTTTACCTCTTGTGATCACAATATCATCTACATACGCAACCAGCAGAATTCTCCCATGTTGTATCCATCAAAAATAGAATGGTCTTTCTCTGCATGACAAAGACCAAACTCCTGAACATTAATTTAAAGCGTCCAAATCAGGCTCTCAGAAATTGTTTCAAACCGTAAAGTGACTTCTTCAACCTGCAAACTTTCGCACAATCCTCCTGAGCAACGGCGTCAAAATTTGATTGAAGGGGAACCATGCAGGAAATATGTATTTTAATATGTATTTTGAAAATTCAGTAAAAGTATTTGGCTTTCTCGATACTTCTGTTATAGTATATAGGCTATACAGGTCGAATCCACAAGAATAGAAGGCGATAGAAACATTAATAGTTCATTCACGTCGGTTGTTAACAGGTTCTTTTTTGTAAGAAAGAGAGAAAAAGGAAAAGAAAACTAGAAGTAATAGGTGGAGATGGCGATGAAATTGACGAAGTGAAAACAATCAAGAAGTGATTTGGAATCGATGAAGGAAAACAAGAAAGTAGAAACAAAGTAAAACAAGGAAGAAAGTAAAACACGAATTGAAAAGTGTAGTGAAGTGAGTTAGAAAATGAAAAAGAGAAGGAACTTATGGTGAAAAAGATGTAATGGTGAACTAAAAAGGTGTTGAAAACAACGATGGGCCTGTTTGGCTAAGGGTGAAAGTGAGGAAGTGAAGAAGTGAGGAAGTGACTAGGGGTGAGCATCGGTCGGTCGGTTCGGTTTTTGCTAATTTTTGCAAAATCGAACCGAACCGATTAGACTTAGTAACCGAACCGAACCGAACGACTAAGTTTCGGTTCGGTTTTCGGTTTTCGGTAGGCCAATATTTTTCCACCATTTCTTATATTTTTTAATCACCATTATATTATCATCCTTTAATATTCTAATCTCAAATATTCAATACCCAAATTAAAAATAAGAAAAAGAACCTAACCTTAATGTGAGTTAAAATTTCATATTCTAAAACCTTTACGCTATATTTGGGCTCTTATATCAAAACTCACATAATTTATTACTAACTTTTAATGGCAAGAATAAAAAAAAGAACTATATTAATATAAATAATATTCTTAATTGTGATGGTGTACTTAACATAACTTCACATATTCAACATAAAAAAGATGGTATTCCTAGAAGTAATGAGATAAGTTTCACCAATTTTGTTATGAACTATATGATTCACTAAATGAATTTGGGTGAGGTGATATATAGGGTAAGAGATTCGGTTCGGTTCAGTCGAGTTCGGTTTTTGAAACACAAAATCGAAACCGACCCGAACTAGAGTGGTTCGGTTCGGGTTCGGGTTTCGATTTTTGGTCGGTTATTTCGGTTATAACCGAACTCTGCTCACCCATAGAAGTGGCAATAGTTCCCTTTGGAACTTGAGAATTGGTTAGTAAGTTAGTGTGATTGAAAAATGTTATGTCTTTTCTGGAGTTTGGATGGTATTGTGAAAGTGAAAGTGAAAAAGTTGACCACAAAGTTGACCGCAAAATAATATTTAAAATAAAAATTAATTAAGAAAAATAAAAAATGGAATGTAATTAGAATGCAAGTGAGATTTACATGATTAAAAAATTAACTATTTTGTGATATAACTTGTTACAAATGAGATTTACATTACCTCAAAATTTACTATAGCACTGGGAAGTGAGGAAATGGTTGTGTAAAAGAGAAAAGAGAAAAGAAAAAGGGGTTTTTCTTATTTTTTTTTCGGTGTTGGATAGATAGGGAAGTGAGTAATTATACCCCATTTCCTTACTTTCGCCCACTTCCTTGTAACCAAACGCGCCTGATAAGAAAATGATAAAGTGATTTTGAAATTGGTTTTTAAAACAAAATAAAAGAGGAGAAAAATTCATGGCTACTAACTACTAAATACTCCTCTAATCATGCTAATCTCTAGTGATAGTTGCTCCACATTGATCCTTGGCCATCACTATCCTTGACTTCTTCAAGAGATGTTTCAAAGCATGGCGCATGAGATGATTCTTCACATTCAAACTTGTATCAAGAGCAAGTTAATGCAAACTTAGATCATCAAAACGATTAGAAGCATGCATGAAATAGGAAAGAGTTAGTTAGTTAGCAAGTTAGAATGTTAGAATCCATCATCATGAGTCATCAATGGCTCTTCCAAGAGTAAAGCCTTGTAGATGCTATTAGATTCATGTGAATTATCAAGTAAAAGGTTAGATGATTAGTGGTTAGTAGTTAGAATGTCATGAAAGAAAAGTTAGCTAGTAGTCATGTTAGAGATTAGAGAAGAAAACTATGAAAAAGAAAGGAGGAAGCTTTCATAAATTGTCATTCTCTATTAAATCAATCTCTCTTCTCTTCTGATCAACTATGCCCTAATACATGATCTAAAACAAAAAATTACAAAAGAAAAGAAGAAGAATAACTACAGTACCTAAAATGGAAGAAACCCTAATCTACAGCTCTTTAGCCCCTATTCTGGTCTAAAATTGCAGTATTTATAGGCATAACAAGAGTCTGAAAGACGAGACGAGGCCATGCGTCGAAGATCGACGATGCGTGGCCTAATCACATTGTCGCGGATCCGCAAGGATCCTTGCGAATCTGCGGTCATTCCAGGGCCAAGTACCCTGGTTTTGGGGCCCGAGCTCGTCCAGCGCGAGAGTATCTCCTTTCTGCACCCTGATTTCTGATATTTCTCTGATTTTTCAGCAAATTGGGCTTCACTCTGAGCTTCTAGCGGGCTCTATTTGGGTTCTTCTAGAAACTTTTGGCCTCCAAGAAATATCTGAAATTATCTCAAAGTAGCAATATTCAGCTCCATTTACCATTCTGCTCTTCTCTCGGTATATCTGCAAATAAGAGACAAAAATTGGTATTTTATAAATTGGTAGAGGATGTGATGATAAAGTGTCGTGTTTAGAGACTAATCAGTTGATCAGTTGCTCTATGCAAACCTCCTCATCAAAATATCATTGAGAAAAGCATTCTTGATGTCCAATTGATGAAATGGTCAGTGGTATATCGCTGCTAATGAAATGGGGATTCACACAGATGTCATCTTCGTAATGGAGAGAAGGTATCTAAATAATCAAGTTCATACACCTGTGAGTATCATTTAGAAACCAACTCGCCTTGAAGCGAGCCAAAAACCCATCTGGGTTTAATTTGATTGTGTAAACCATTTATACCCAACATCTTTCTTTTATGGTGGAAGTATAATCAACTTTCAAGTCTCATTCTGCTCTTAAGGCTGTCATCTATCCTGCATCACCTAAGTCTAACCTGGTATAGATAGTACTTTTGATACATTCTTGAAAACGGAGCATGAGTCCAAAGTAAAAATAAATGAACTAAAGAAAGATGATAAATAAGAATAAGAACAAAATTAGAAAGAGAATGTTGAGTACAAGTACTTTTGCATTTTTGAATTGCAATGGAAGGTCATCAATAGTAGAAGTATCACGTAATGAGCAATCACAGTCTCACTTGATTCTTACTCAGGACTTGAACTGAGTTGGCGTTGGTACATGAGCATGAGTTGCCCATTGTGTATAGACCTGAATTAGATCCTGAAACTGAATTGTATCTTTATTAGTCACATTTCAGATGTAAATTATCACCACTATAGAATAATTTCTTCTAATATAACATATGATCATAGTCATCTCTTTGACGTAGAAGAAGAAGATGTAAATTTTAGGTTTAGACTCGAAAAAAATGACATTTGCAGACAAGATATACCAGCCTACAGATGGATAAAAATAGTTATAACATTTTTTGAGTTTAGAGTAAGCCAAAAAAAAAAAAAAATCTTAAGAGATCTAAAATCAAGTTTTGTCTTATAAGGATTATGATTATAGACAAAAAATAGAGAGACTCAAAAGTCTTGAAAGACAAAGGAACAAAACAACATCAGGGTACATGATGAAATATGAGATTTTATGTGCAATAAGATAATAACATTCGATTATCAAGTAAAAAGTTATCAAAATGATCTCATACTTGATCTGTATATAATAATCAATATAAAGTACACTCAATCTCATAAGCAATTGGGATTAAACCAATATGTAGTCTCTCTCAACAGCGACGAACCTTAAGAAAGCTTTTTTCTTTCCCCTCTTTTTCTCCTTTCCCTCGTGTACATGTATTAATGTGCCCTGAAATTGAAATTCAGTTATGCCTCTTGAGTATATATGTGATTCTGATAACTTGAAAGGATAATATTGTAAGATGCATATCTACACATAGGGCCTGTTTGCCTACTGTAAATGGTTGTACGTTCGTAAGTCGTAAGTGGTAAACTTTTTTACAATTGTAAGTAAGTTTTACGTAAGTAAGTTTTACAATATTTGATTGATAATGTGAAATTGTAAGTGAAAAAGTACATTGTGTTTTACGGTGGTGTTTTGTTAATGTGTAAGTCGTAAGGGAAAGTTGATTACAAAACTAAATGTTGGTGATTTAAACATACTAAATATTAAAAATATAAATAATATAAATTTTAATTTTAAAAAGTAAATATTTAAATTATAAACATTTAAAATATTAAAAATATTAAAAACTAAAATTTTAAATATTAAATACTAAATATTAATATTAAAAAATAATAAAAAAATATTAGGTTACTAAAATATTAATAGTAATCTAATATTAATTATAAAAAATATTAATATTACACAATAATATTAATATTATTAAATTCAATAAATAAGAATATTAGATTCCAAATTTAAAAAATTAATTAAATAATAAAAAATAATATATTTTATAAAATATTACTTATCTAGTAATAAAAGTTCTAATAATAAAAAATATTAGAATAATAATAAAATTTAATCTAATAATTAAAACTAAATTCTCATAATTTAAAAAAATAATTTAATAAAAAATATTAAGCTAATTACATTTAAATGTCTACAATACAGACTTATATGACCACAAATTAAAGTTTATATTATAAGTGGGCTGTAATTGAGATTTGCATCACCACAAAATTAATTGTTTAGAGCTGCAAATTGGCTGAAAGTATATTTTACGTCTTACGAACTCAAAACAAACATTGTAAGTAATTTTACTGCAATACATTTTACCACTTATGGGCCAATTACGAGAAATAAACACGCCTTATAAGAAAAAGTTGTCTTGTCTCATTTTATTACTTACGGGCCATTACGAGAAATAAACAAAAACGCCTTATAAGTAAAAGTTGTCTTGTCTCATTTGGTAGGACATCTCCAGTTCATCACTCCTGGGAGAAATCTGTGTGTGGTGTGTGAGAAATGGGTGAGGATCAATCTGAGGGATGATTTGTTAGATGGTTCTGAAATTTTTGTAAGTCACTTTCATGCGATTTCAGGTGAATCAGGGAGAGCTTCCTCCCTCTACGGTTCTCCATTTGCATTCTGAAATTTTTATAAATGCTCTTGTTTTCTGGTGGAGAATCAAACTGCATGGTTGTTTGCAAGAAGATTATAAAAGGAGGCACACGATGCACTTTTACGCAGAAGGAAGCTGATTTTTGTAATTCAGTTATTTATTCTTATACGATGCTATCACTCCATTCTATATGCAAATTATTCTTTTATGAAGAATATTGTACTGTTTGGGTACTCTAAGACACTGAGACACTAATATGTGAAGCCGACTTGTGAGTCACTATCAGGAAGCACGAATCTCTGATTTTGCAAAATATTTTCAGTTTTCCAACAGTAAAATATACGATATTTGTTGTATAATTATAGTGGTCAATTTACGATGCATGTCGAGATCGCGCCACGTGTCCTGCCATCTCAGTGGCAGTCCAGCACACCTTCAGGCCAGCATGGGCCCAAGAGAAAGTCTTGGGTCCTACTCTGAGCCCTTATCAATCCGGAATCACTTACCCGGATCCTCAACTCAACTGGAGCTTTGCAGTACTCCGGGCACTGCAGTCATCAATGCAAAGATTATCTCTAGAGTTACTCGGTCTCTGACACGAAGACTCTCCGAAACCTGCCACTCCTCCGCTGGTTATAGTTGGACAACATGATCCCCGCGATTCGTGGATTTAGTCATGCTGCCAGATCATCCTCACGGTCAAGATGTTACAACGCCCATACATCAATGTGAGTTGTTATGGATAGTAGCGGATATCTCTGCATGGTAATACCAGTAATCAAGCGGCGCGATCCAGACGATTACGAAGAAATCATTACGTGCAAATCGTGCAGTTATAGAGATCCAGAATAGCCTCGCTCTCAACGACTGCTCTAGCAGGTATTAGTACACCTCCATCTCTATTGAAAAAGGAGAACTTTTGGTTACCACTAAAAATATCACACATTAGTATTCTCTGCTTTTCTAAGACAAGGATAATTCTCATGTCTGAGGGTCTTCGATCGGCACCACATCGGTACTCCTGACTTGAAATGTATTCTTTTCTTTTAAATGTTTCTAAGAGATTAATCAGGCGTGTCCAATCGTCTATGACAGAAAATCTCCACCACAATAGTTTCTTTTTATTGTGAGCGTTGAATTGAATTGAGAACTTCACGTTGCAAGCGTGGATCATTTAGTATCTCTTTGTCTATGACCATCGAAGAAGCTATAATCGGCTAATTTAATTAGGAGTCAGTCATCTCCATTTGCCCCTATCATAAATCCTTCACACAATGATTCAGCGTGCCAATCATCATCTTGTATCCACAGGCTACAATGAATCACTTTGTGACTTGCCATTCCCATGATTACTCCATATTCTGATTGAAGTTTGAGAAGTGTTAAGCTCTCACCTGTGCCACTACTTAGGGCGTGTTTGGTAAGTTGCAAAACGTTTGCAAAATGCAAAAAGTTTTGCAACTTTACATTTACAGTTGTTTGGCTTCGTTTGCAAAATGCAAAATGCAAAACACTTTTACAACTCTTCTTTTCCCACTTGCAGTTGCTACAGTTAAATTTGTGGTCATGTAAATCTCACTTTTACACTCATATTTTCCCACTTGCAGTTGCTACAGTTAATTTTGTGGTCATGTAACTCTCACTTGTAGTACACTTACGGCTCAAAACAGTTACTTGATAATCAATATATAATTAAATATTATTAAATATTTAATATTTTAATAGTATTCAATTTCTTATTTAATTATTTAATTATTTTATATTTTTAATCTTAACTTTTTATTGTTTTAATATTTAATATTTTAATATTTTAATTTAATATTTTATTTTAATATTTTATTATTTTATTAATACTTATTCCATTTTTATTATTTTATTTAGAGTTAATATTTTATTAATATAACAGTATTATACTTTAATATAAAATTACTATATATTTAATTATTTATTTTTAATATAAAAATTACTTTATTAATATCATAATATATTTTATTATTATATTAATATTTTATTATGTTAATATTGTAATAATAATTCAGTATAATAATACTATAATGATAATTTATTATTAAATTATAATTATATTTTACTTTATTAATTTTATATTTCTATAATATTACAATAATATTATAATAAAATTTATATTATAATAATTTTCAAGTATTTTTAATATTATAATATTATAACTATATTTTATTATTATTGTAACATTTTTTTAATATTTATATTTTATTAGTATTCTTAAAATTTTATTAATGTTCTTTAGATTTTCTTAAAATTTTATATTATTTATTTAGTTAATATTTTAGTAATATTTACTATTTATACTAATATTTTATTAATATTATTGTTATAAATAAAATATTAAGATTATTAATTTTTTATCTCAAATTTATTAATACAATTTAATTTGCAATAGTAGATTTAATTTAATAGTATTTATAATATTTAATTCACTGCTACAGTTTATTTTGTGGTCAACTTTTCCACTTACACTTTTACATTACCAACCAAACACCGTAAAACACAATAGACTTTACCATTTACACTTTCACTTTATCAACCAAACACCGTAAAACACAATATACTTTTCCATTTACACTTCACTTTATCAACCAAACACCGTAAAACACAATATATTTTCTCTGCTACAGTTCACTTTTTCCATTCTCATTTTACGACTTACGACTTGCGACATTTTGCAACGAAACAAACAGGCCCTTAAAGGCCAAGCAAAACAAACTACTTTCACTTCTTTATTTCATTTTAGGGCTTTTTTTGAGAAAAATCCTTTTAAAAAAAAAAAAAGATAATTCCTCAAATCTCTCTCTCCCTATAGTATTTTCAAAAAACGGCCAGACACGTCATATCGTTCGTTTTTTTTTGATTCATTCGGGAATGGCAATCTCAAACGAACCTAAATATCGCTTGACGTCGTGCGGGCAACACACTGGCGGGGCAAAAAGTCTCGACGCCGACGTGGCGTGTCTAAGGTCGATTTTTAGAAATACTTTGGAGGAGGTCGACTTTTGAAATTATTTTTTTTGGAGGGTTTTTTTGGAGGAAAAAAAGCCTTCAGTTTAAAAAGAATTTTTCAACCATATCGTATCGGGTTGCTATGCTACCGGACCCGACTGCAAAACCCGTCCTTTAGAATTTTCCCGCGAAGAAGTTCCCGCCTTGGGCGGGCAAAAGCATCAGGAGACTCCTATGCGGAAGCCCCGCAGAACTTATTCGCGCAAACGCCGCGCACGGGTTGGGAGTCGCGGGGTAAATTGGGACCCGCTTGTCTGGCTTCTGCCGGAGCCAGATACGACACGAGCGCTGCTGCGTTCCCGTGCCTCGCGGAATTTTCTCGCCGAAGTTAAACGTGGACCTGGTTCTTGTTGGATATTTTGCAAAACAATGCTATTCTATTTCTTATTCGCGTGCCAGACCTTGAGAAAATGGGCACTGCTTGCAAGTGTGAATTTCCAAATATTAGTTTGCGCATCTAAACGCAAGCCTCTTACTTACTTCGAAGTAGCTTTAATTACTTTGTGAATTGCACTATCATTGTGTTATGTAAGACTAAATATATTAGCGTACAAACGATTTAGATCTACTCCTCAGAAAATTCATAATAATTTAAAGAGTACAAGACATGGAGAAATCTCATTAACAAGTTCTGAACTCACTACATCTCTCGAACCCTAAAACGACTTCACAAATAGTACAATAAAAAGTAGAGAGAGACGTCAAGAGAAAACTGATACGTAATTTCCCTTATCATTTATCCTTGTACATAACCGCAAAGGTAGCGTTTATATGTGTCATGTGTCATGTTTTTGAGAAGTCATTGATACAACTTGATGCACAAAACATGAAATTATTAATTACTTGTGTGAATTTTACAGAGGAAACAATATTAAAATTAAAGTAAAATGTGTGTGAAATAGCTCGCACATTTCTTAAAAATCAAGAAAAGTATACATTTCTGTAACGCCCCGATCCGGCGGGTACGGAGACGTTACTGCAACGTATATACGTAGGTCAGAATTACCCTCACGTATATACACTAAGCATCAGTACAGGCAAGAATCAGAGTGCGGAAGCAAGTGGTGCATTATGCATTCCAACACATGTGTACAATTACAAAGTTATCACCAAAGGTGATCCGATATTACAATAATATTACATCACTTGATAGGCGCAAATGCGAGAGTACAAAAAGATGTACATATATGAACTGTACAAAAGGCACTCACGAGTTTGCAATAGGAAAACTCGAGAGGCAAACAGGGGGCCTGGAAGGATGGAGTTCCGGACGGTCTGTTGAAGATCCGCGCTACCGCTGCGCTACTCTGATCAGCAACAGAGGGGATCCACACGCTCCAAGCTCCAAAACCTGGACATGAGGATCCAGAGGAGTCAGAACTCCTCAGGCGAGCGGTGATACAAATGCCAGATGGCGAGCAAGGACGAGCACAAGTGTGTATATAGCAATTGATATTAAGTACAGAAGACAGGAGGGTTAGAACACAAATATAGCAGGTATGAACAGGTGTAACATAATCATCATAAAACAGGAAATCCGATATAAAACTCGATTACGAGCCAAAACAGATTGTATAAGCTTAGGTCACGGCCTCATGAGACTAGTACCTCGAAGGAATAATCCAAACAAGGAAACCCTCATCTATATACCTTTATCTCATGTCACCGTAATCCAAGCGTATAAAATCAGAGTTGCAAATCACACAGTAGTCATAACAGGAGTACATAACAAGAATAACAGGAATCATGACAAGTATAACGAGAGTCCATAACAGGCGTCACAGGAGTCATAACAGGCATTATAACAGGAATCACAGAAGTCATAACAGGAATCATAACGGGAGACTATTATTATTATTACTCGTCTGGCCCATATATCTAGGTATGTGTCCTGGTGTACATCCCAACACACATACATCCATATATAAGCAAGGCGATGGTCGTTATTGGAAGCAGATGGAGAACTGATAGCTCCTCTTATAGTAGTTCCCGTACGCCCGGGACTAGCTTGAGGCCTTAAATCCCCCTAACACGCATCTTCTGAGGGCCTTAAATCCCTCTAACACGAATCGTCAGTTCAGGTATTCCACTACTATAAGCAAGGCATCATTCCGGCATCCATCACTTCCTCCCATTCCCCGTGTAAGTTATCCTTTTTATGGCTTGTTAATATTATCAGATTACGGGAATGAGTAGGATCATAACTTGTCGTAACAGGTATCATAACGGGAATCATAACAAGAGTCATAACAGGGGTCAGGCATAACTGGTGTACATAACAAGAGATCTGGTACTTCATTCCCTTAACGTGATAATCATGAGAGGAAAGTTATTCATAACAGGTATCAGGTTATTATGCCAATGACGAGTGTTCATGAAGATAAGAGTAATAAGTCAAGTAATAACACAATATGTAATACAAGTCCCGAGGATAAAGTCCATATTCAAGAAAGTGATTAACCACAGCTGTCAGCCAAAGTTAGTCGACTAGGAATTTATGGGTAGTCGACTAATCAAGGAGTTAGTCGACCAAAGACAAGGGACAAGTCGACTAGCTAGGCTGCGTTGGGAGAGCTGCGTTTCAAGAGGAAGGTTAGTCGACTAGGACGTTTGGGGTAGTCGACTTGATAAAGCCGCGTCTGAGAGAGCCGCGTCTCAGGCAGAAAGGTTAGTCGACTTGGAAATTGTGGGTAGTCGACTAGACAAGGTCGCGTCTCAGAGGACTGCGTCTCAAGGGAGCTGCATCAGTCGACTGGGAACAATGGATAGTCGACTAATAAAGTTCGCGTCTCAAAGATCCGCGTCTTCAGAAGAAAAATTAGTCGACTAGGGGCGATTGCCAAGTCGACTAGGAATGCTGCGTTTCCAAGAAGGGCGCGTTTCAGAAAGGAGCTAGTCGACTGGGGGAAACATGCAGTCGACTAACAGAGTTGCGTTCTCAGAAATAGGACTGCGTTTCAAAGGGGCTAGTCGACTTAGAGATGGTTCAAGCCGACTAATAAAGTGCAACAGAGAACAGAGTTAGCTTTTGTGGTTGCTGGTCATTTGATATATGAATTCAAGTATAAAACAAGTTATCCAAGTCTTTGACGAGGGAAATCACTCGCCTAACAATGATCCTTTGCTGCGTCCAACGAAGGGAAGTTCGGCCCCAATCCAAAAGGAGGGTACCGGCCCTAAGTCTTGCCGCCGGAGAAGAACGCGGCCTCAATCCAAGAGGAGTGGCCGGTCTTCACAAGAGAGGGAGGTTGATGGTGCAAGTCTAGTTCAAGTTGCCAAAATGGGATTTTGCAAACGACGCCACGGGGAGCGATTAGTTGGCTAGAATGAAAGAGCTCGCCGTGGAGGTGAAGATGGTATACTTGGTGGTGGCCAAGGAGATGTAGGTGGTGGTGGAGATGGTGGAGAAGTTTGGTGGAGGAGATGGGTTCTTTGGTGTAAAGAAAGGAAGAAGAGGGTGGTATGGATGGTTGGAGTTGGTGCCTTTGTTGTAGGAGTGGTGGAGGAGATGGAGAAGGAAGAAGTGGTGGTGTTGGTGGTGAAAATGGAGGTGGAGAAGGTGGAGTATGGGTGGCCCAAGGAAGTAAGAGGAGGCTCTTAGTGGCTTCTCTGTTGGTGGCTGCAGGAAACAAGGAAGAAGGAGAAGAGAAATGAAAGAGAGGGCGTGTTTGGATATAAGGAATCGGAGTGAAGTGAGGAAGTGAGGAAGTATAATTGCTCATTTCCCTATCTATCCAAACACCGGAAAAGGAAAATAAGAAAACCCCCTTTTCCCTTTTTCATCTCTCTTTTACTCAACCATTTTCTCACTTCCAGAGTGCTACAGTTAATTTTGTGGTCATGTAAATCTCATTTATATAAATTATAGCATAAAACAGTTAATTTTTTGGTCATGTAAATCTCACTTGCATTCTAATTACAATCTATTTTTTATTTTTCTTAATTAATTTTTATTTTAATATTATTTTGCGGTCAACTTTGTGGTCAACTTTTCCATTTCCACTTTTCATTACCATCCAAACACCGGAAACGACAAAACATTTTCCAAACCACACTTCCCAACAACCATCCAAACACCAGAAAACTTACTACTCATTTCCCTTTTTCCTAAAGGAAATAAATCTTACTTCCTACTTCCTCACTTCACACCAATTCCTTAAATCCAAACAGACCCAGAGAGAAGGAGGTGGGGTATTTATATATAAAGAAATAATGATTGCAAGTTTGACTTTTTGAAGCCAAAGAATGAAACTTGCGTTTCATTGGAAGGAGATGGGCTGCGTTTCAAGCCAAAGAATTGGACGCGGGAATGAAAGCTGCGTCCAGGAGGAGATGCAAAAAGGCTGCGTTTCACAAAAGGACAAAAGTCATGATAACTTGATGGAAGTGATTAGCAGCGCATTAAATGCAGCATGGAGAGGTGTGGAGAGGATCTCTGCATTAAATGCAGAATCCCAGGTAGGTGAATGCCGCATTTGAGGAAGGAGAGAGAAAATGGGGAAAAGACAAAGGTGAAAAATTGGGGCAATCTCCTCGGTATCTGGGAAAATACTGAAAACTCCGGAAAAGCCCAAAAATGAAATAACTCGGAAAGTTTCCCAAAAATTCTCAAAAATAATAAATATTATAAAATGATTTTTGGTGAAATCAGTTTTCAAAGATTAGATCTCATTTTCCAGATAAAAATCCTGAAGTCAACCGTCAATCTCGGTGTACACCGGATTGGCCGGATTTTGATAAAATCTGATAAATCCCAGAAAAAGTATTTAGATAAAAAATATGATTTTAAGAAGTAATGTAAAAAGGCACTTTTAGAAATTCTAAACCGTTTGTAAATTAAAAATCCGGGAATCGGTCAACGAAACTGGTCGACCCCGGTTTTGAAGATTTTCAATTTAATTCAAGAAAATTTCAGAAAATCATAGAAAATCTAAAATATTGGAAAATGATGTTTAAAACTGAAATCGGTTAAATCGGAATACCAGAATGACCAAATCGAGTAATACCCAAGGATCGGGCCCTCGGTTCAGACTAGAGCTGACTCCGAGTCCACGAATCCAAATCCAAGACAAAACGTTCATATAAATAATTCATAATACAAAACAAATACAAGTCGTAAATCGAAAAATACGATCGAAAAATCTGAATACGCAACTAAGTACGTATTCCGTGAGCGGGGTGTTACAATTTCTATTATAAGTTCACACGCGTTTACAAGTGCAAGAAAGCTAGTTTTAAAATAGGCACATTAGAGTTGTGCGATCTCTAAAAAAAAAGTAAATCATGCCATTAAATCTCTGTAGTTATCTATTTTTGAGTATCAAAAATTGTCTGTTTACATAGTATATTCTACATTATTGAAGTTTGAACATACCAGAACTATATATATTGAAAGATCAAAAGAAATGATTACTTATATGGTAGAGGAACCATCACTATCCCTCTACGTAAATAGCTGCAAATCGGTGACAGAAAGATCTATGGATCATATATGATCCAGGAGACTGCAGAGAAAATTAGGATAATCAGAAAGAGAATGAGAACAGCCCAAAGTAAGAAAAAAGCTTATGCCAATCGTCATCGCCGACCTTTTGAATTTTCAATCGGTGATAAGGTCTTTTTAAAAGTATTCCAATCAAAGAAATACTCCGCATAAATAAAAAGAGTAAATTGGATCCACGGTTTGTTGGGCCGCTCGAAATTACAGAAAGAATCGGATCGGTGGCCTATTGACTCACCCTCCCTTCAGAACTTGGAAGAATTTATGATGCATTTCATGTGTCACAGCTTAAGAATTACATTCCAGACCATAATCGAGTGATACCTTATCAACCAATTTGACTTTAAGAGAATTTAACCAATGTAGAGAAGCCCATTCAGATTCTAAACCATAGGGTAAAGAAGTTGAGAAACAAGACCATCCCATTGGTCAAGGTGTTGTGGAAAAGTCCACAAGTCGAGGAGATCACGTGAGAATTTGAAAAAGAGATGCAGAACTTCTATCCCTACTTGTTTCGAGGTACACTAAGTTTCGAGGACGAAAATTCTTTAAGGAGGGCAGAACTGTAACACTCATATTTTTCAATAGGCCATGCACATCTACGACCACTTTAAACAAAAAAAAAATGAACTAAAAACCTCAATAAAAAGGTCAAGAAGAGCAAGACTTGTGTTTACCAAAAAACACTTCTATGAAGATATATAAACTTGAAGAACAAGACTTGTGTTTATCAAAAACTTGTTTTCTTTGATTTTCAAAACTTTGAAACACTTGAAAAGATATGGATTTGAAGTCGAAAAACTTGTTGAAAACTCTTTTAAAATAAGCAAGAGAGCACTTCAAAACTAGATGTAAACTTTTATAAAATCTTATCAAAATCTCAAGTTTAGACCCTTATTTATAAGGTCCAGAAAAAAGAGTCGTTGGGGTCAAACCCAGGCTGAAATAGCCTATCGGTCGATTGGATGTTGACCGCCATTGATAAAAAAATAACTGTTGGGGTTGCGGGTTGACCGGTCAGTCAACCGTTCCCAACAATCAGAGAGCACTGCTCTCTGATTGTCGACCGCTCGGTTGATCAAAACCAAACATAGAGCACTGGGTCTCTAATGGTCAACTGGTCGGTCCACCGACATGCACAACCCTTAGGCATGTTCACATCCGGTCGACTTAAATATTTTTTTAAATCCAATTAAATCTCAATAAATTCTACAAAAATAAGTTTATGTAAATATATTAAAGTACAAATATGCGTGATCAACACTCAACACACATTACAAGCATGTCAACTCGTTTTTGAGATATAGAATTTCAATCTTAAAAACAAAACCGTATTTTCAAAAACTAAATTTTTAAATGAAAATCTAGTTTTTTTCAAAAACTTATATAAATAAAAAAAACAAACTATTAAAACTCAATTGAAGTCCAATGTGTATGGATAAAATCTAATGCACATATAAAATGATCTAAACTTGTTTTGACAATATATTTCATAAAACAAATTTTTTGTAAAAACGAAACTTAAACTCTTGGAATCAACTTATCAAGGCAAGTTTCTTAAACACAATAGAAACACAAAAGTGTATTGATGAAATTAAATACACATATAAAATGATATAAACTTATTTTTGACAATATATTCATGAAACCAAAAAAACTGGTTAAACCGAAAATTAAACTTTTGTATGTGTATCTAAACTTGAGCAATCAAACTAATATATACTTTACAAATATTTTAAATTTACAAACTCTAAGCTCAAGTCTTCTTGAATATCTTCTTCTCCATATAGACATGGCTCAAACTCGATTCTTGTAGAGCTAGACTCCTCTTGAGTACTTGATATGATCTATGCTTGACCTATTGAATCAACACGTGCTAGTTTCAAAATTTGACTTTGAGTTTTTTGTTAAAGCTAAATACCAACTAAAATCTTAATTGAATATCTTAAACTTAATAAACATTAGATTATTATTACTATAACTATATGAGTTAGTCATCATCAAAACTAGAATGATAGGCCTTTGAGCCAACAACATTCACATTGGACATTGCACCTAATTTGATATCATAAAAATATTACTTAATAGTCCATTGCAATTAACTCAATCTACAGTTGAGAATTACTCAAGACTTCTTCTAAATTTCTCATTGAGAACAAGAATCTATAATTTCTCAATTACATTCACAACTCGAATAATCTAATTAAAACATAAAAGAACAAAAAAAGTAAATAGAACTAAGAAATCAGAGATAAATTATTGAAGGTAGGTACCAATTGCGGTTGGCAGCGAGTAGAGGAAGAGATCAATGGCCTTGCAGTCGATGAGGTCGAGTTCTGGTGTAGACTCGGCCACAAGGAAGTGTCGGGAATAAGAGCAGGGTGAGCTAAGACGACGAGCGGAAAGATGACGCTGGTCAAGATTGAGTACATGGTAAGCTATCAGAAAGATGACCATGATCGGGGTCGGGTGTGGGGTAAGCTGCCAGGGAAGATGGGTCCAAGTTGGAGATGTTGGTCGAGATCGGGTGCAGGGTAAGTTGTCAGGGAAGATGACCAAGGTCGGGACCATGAGCAGGTTGATTGTACACACGCATTGCATATTTAGTGTCACATTTCCTTATTTATTATATAATAAAACTTTGTTATTTAATTCATTTTAATGTCTAATGATGTGCGGATTAATTAACGAAGAAAAAAGAGAAATAGACTGGTTTATCTAATTAAATCCAGAGATTTAAAAACTCAAGCAAATTAATAAAGATCTACTCAATGTCAGAAGTCTAAAGGCAGCCCTATCAATATATAAAGGGATATCTAAAAGATTGTGATGTATATTCAGAAGATTTAGAGAGATAAGACACAATCTAACTGAAGATCAAGGAATAAACAAATATTTATCTTCAGTCTTATCTCTAATTTTATCAGAAAATCTTTTCTATTGGGCAAGCGATTTTGTCCATATCTCAAACCTTATCTCCAAGCTTAGTAGAAGATCTTTTCGTTTGGGCCAACGATTTGGTCTCATCCTCGAGCACGCTTTCCCCTCCCCATTTTTTTTATACATACTGGCATTTTCGAAGGCAGAAGGGCACCACTCCAACAGAGAGTTTAGAATAGGTTTTTCGTTTTAGGTTTTAACTTAGATTTTTTATTTTCTTTATGTAATTTTTGTTTTCTTTATAGGTTTGATTAGAGAAGAGATTCCTGAGAGAAGGAGAGAAAAATTTGTATTGAGAGTCATAACAATGTGAATTTTTTTTCTTTCATTATTTTCTAGTTAATCAAAAGCTTGTTTTTCATCTTCTTATTTTTACTTTGCTTACCTTTCTTACTTGATTGTAAATCCAAGTGAATCTTACAGCCTCGAATCTGCCTTGCTCTTATAAGTGCTATCGATGGCTTACGGTGATGGATAACTGTTTCTGTATTATTTTCTACTTACACTTTTATTTGATAGTTTAGATTGGGAATGGGGAAGATCCTATATGTCATGCTTTGATCGCCTTTAAGCCAAGGTAAATCGTTGCAATGGATCCAAGGTAAGTAAGCTTTAAGGAGGTAATAAGCTTTAAGGAGGTAAGTAAGTATTTTTTTAGTTCTTTTTTTTATTTCTTAGGTTATAAACACATATTCAAAACCAACATTTCTTCTTTATTTTTTCTTTCCTCTTTTTAGTTTAGTTTAGATATACACCAACAACATCACCTTCTTCTCCTCCTCTTCCTTTTTCATTGCTAACACTTCTTTTTTTAAGAAACTAAGAAGAAATCTTCAACCAATCTAGCAACTTAGAAAAGAACTTATCTAAATGTTTCAATCGCAGTCCCTTCTTGTGGATCAAGACGCGCATAGCCACTTGCTATAGCGGTAGCATTGAACAACTTTGCACCTTCTATCTTCATTCCTAATCTCTACATTTTCTATGCAGATTTTTCTCAATCAAATTTTGACGCCGTTGTCGAGGAGGGACCGTTAGCTTTTTTCTTTAAGTTTACTTATTGGTTTAACTGTTTTCTTCTCTGTTTTTGTGTGCAGGGGCTGATTTCAAGAAACCAATAGCTGAGTGGACATATAGAATACTTAAGTCTCTGCTCTTGAAACCAGAGCTTAGGGGACTTATCTTCTGCCGCGGACCATGTTTGCGCGGCAAAGTAGGAAAGACTACTAATCTGCTTTATTTCAGGTTGCTTGATTTTTAGAGGTTAGCTCTCTGCACTATTTCTTTTTCCTGATTAATTTATTATGCTCACTGTTTTAATTCAATAGTAACTTGGTTGATTGTAAATGCTAAAAACAGTTTAAACTTTGCATTAGGGTATTTGTCTAATTTTGTTTATATTTATATTACTGATGAAGAGTGTAGGAGAAAAGGTATGTGTGCATTGCATGTAGTTTAGGAAACACATTTGGGTGATATACGTTACGTAAGTATTATTTCCGCTATATACTTGTACACTTGCATGAAAATGATTAAGGGCATATCCTTAAATAAGATAAGTTGGAGAAAATCATTATCCTTTCTTAGCCCAAAAATCATCTCCTCACTCATTATTCCAAGTCTAACTAAAATTGAGTAGACGTTGGCCCTAGGGACATCTCAGACTCAATAAGAGATTGACCTACAAAGGAAATTGTTAGAGTTTGACTCTTGTCAAACTGGTGTACAAAGTTGAGGATTGAGAAGCGAAATCTCGAAGAACAGTGATTTGGCATAATTAGATCCCGTTGCTCAAGTATGGATACCTCCCACTGGTCTTGTCCTTATCTAGCCGATTAATTTATGGTCAAATTGCTGCAATATACCTCCCGTGAATAGTCTAACCAGTTAGGAGTCGTCTTGGTATAAGGCTTATCCTAACTTAGGTTAGATTTTCCTTTCTTTTGTTTGTTTATTTATTTGTTTGTTTGATTTTCTTTTTGATATTTCTTGTGTGATATGAATTATAATTATAATTTTTGAATGCATATAGTGATCCATATTACACCCCGACCTCTTTTTTGGATAACACCAATCTGGCATTTCATAATTTTAACCAATCAAGTATGCTGGATTGGTCTTGTCTGAATCATTATATGGCCCAGTCCCAATATTATGACCAAGACTGGAATAATTATCATCTCCACTCTTCACTGAGTCAGTGGGTATACATCTCTCACGAGTCATTCTATCAACCACTTTACCAACATACCTCTTCTCTAAAAAACCAATAGAGGAAAAATATAATTTCGAAAAGAGGATGAAAGCCTTGAACGAAAATCTTTTTAGAAGTCTTGCATGAGTCCGAGCGACAAAATCAAAATATGAAAGGCTGACAATCTCATCAAAAATTTCAAATCTAAGATCCTTACTCAATTTTTTAAGTCCCACAACAACAAAAATCTGCTGACTTAGAAAAGAGCATAGAATTCATGATTCAATCCTAAAATAATTTCTTCTAGGTTAGAAGCACAAATGGGTCATTTGGTCAACACAATTAATTATAGTAATGAGGAAACTCTCCTACTCAATTTTGACCATTCTCGATTCCCCTAACCATATTGATAGGAACCAAGAATCATGGTGTCTTGAAAACTTTAACCAAGATTCTATTCCACCACAACATTTTGAACTTGATCAATTCCAAATCTTAGACAAAGTGACAAGTTTTCATTTCAAGAAAATTGAACTTGAATATGAATGTGACCCGATCCCCAACTTTGTGATTCAATGTCAATGTTTGAATCTATATTGACTCTGATTCCTTACTCGATTTGGACCCAATTCTCGAGCCAACACTGATTCTTGTACCCATAGAGCTTGAATTTGAAGCGCCTATTTTGGAAAGTCATATTCTATTGATAAGAAAAGAATGCGAATTTCAATCCTTTGATTTGGAACCAACTCTTGAGCCGAAACAGGCTCTTGAATTAAACTTGATTTCAATCATATTCCTGAGTCAACATTGGTTCCCGAATATTTCACTCCTGAGTCCAAGTCAACCATTCAACCAAGTCACAATCTTTTGTTGGACCAAGATATAAATCACAATGACTACGATATAATTTTCCAAGATTGGTCATATAACCTGGATGATTTTAATGTTAGGATCTTGCATAATCCTATTCAATTTGGGGATGATAAACATGTAAATAGATAAGAGGTCATCAAAGGTGAGTTTTTTGAAAATCCGCGTTACTCAGATTGAGTAGCAACGCTTGGCCTAATCTGACCACTGTTGGAACCACCACCTTGAGCTAACATTTTTTCTTTGCCTTTCTTCTTTTTCATACACATATGCGTTCATTCATACATTAAGGACAATGCATGAGAGAGGTGTGGGGGGTTCTAACATAACATAAGTTTTCTTTTAATATAAAAAAATAACATTTTCATTTCTTTTAAAAACTTTTTGAAAAAGAAATAATATTTTGACTTATCTTTTATAACAAATTAAGTTAATTTTAAGAAATAAGAGAATCAAAATTAGGATTTCTTACACTTGATCAAAATAAGATTATTTGTTTGATTTCTAGAGTTTGAAAGAAAAATTATAAAAGTAATTTTGTCTTGAATTTTACCTTAATGAAATATGCATACTTTACACACTCACACTTACGGTTCTAAAACAAAGATTCTTATGCCTTATATATATATATATATATATATATATATATATATATAATCCTCTGAGTAAGCTGGGTATTTGTGCCTCATAAAGCATAATTAATCACGCTTAAATGTGGTCCAGACTATAAATATAAATTCTTAGTTTTGTGGCTTTTTTGCTCGAATCCTGAAATCCTTGGTGTTTTCTCACCCGGTGCCCTAAAACCATTTGGTTTAGGAGTCACTGATCCAAGGCTCGTTACATGGCCAGATTAGAAAGCCTAATAGAAGTAAGGGGTATTACCATCAAAATGTTAAAATAAGACATAAGAGTTAGAGTTGGAAAATCCTTAGTCAAATATTCACGGTCACGAAGGTGCATATGACTTAGGGTAAAATAATAGACAAGATGAGAAATATATTTTGACTCTTTATCTTGAATGATAACATGTTTTTGAATAGAGAATAAGTTTAGAAATGAAAAGTTTGATTTTTCTATAACTTATAGATTACTTGAAATTTCGCAACGAGTTCTTCAAATACGTTTTCCCTTTATTAAAATGCGCTTTCAAAATACTAACACTTTGTTTCACTTTCTTTATAGATTTTGTGGGTGTAATTACTGAAACCCTCATGAGACAGAACTAATCCTTTAGGGATAACCTAAAGGTTTAACGGCTTATTGCTCGCGCTAAGTGCAACCGTAATTCTTACGAAAGTGAGTTAGATTAGGTTAGCCCTATTTTGCTTTTTTGTTTTGCTCGAGGACGAGTAAATGATAGGTGTGAGGGTGTGATTTTACACGTGCATTGCATATTTATGTCATATTTCGTGATTTATTATGTAATAAAACTCTGCTATTTAATTCATTTTAATGTATAATGGTGTGCAGAGTAATTAATGAAGAAAAATGAGAAATGGACCGATTCATCCAATTAAGTCCAGAGATTTAAAAACTCAAGCAAATCAATGAACATTTACTCAAATCCAAAAGTTCAAAATAACCCTATCCATATACAAAGGGATATCTAAAAGATTGTGACGTATATTTAGAAGATTTAGAGAGACAAGATATATTTCAATTGAAGATCAAGGGATAAACAAATATTTATCTCCAGCCTTATCTCCAACCTTATTAGAAGATTTTTTCTGTTAGGCAAACAATTTTGTCTATATTTTCAACTATTTCTCCAATCTTATCATCCATTGGGCCAGCGATTTGATCTCATTCTCAAACACGCTCTCCTCTCTCCATTTCTCCTATAAATACTGGCATTTTCGAAAGCAAAAGGACATCACTCTAACAGAGAATTTAGAATATGCTTTTTGTTTTAGGTTTTAACTTAGGTTTTTGATTTTCTTTATGTAATTTTCTTTTTCTTTATAGCTTAGGTTAGAGAAGAGATTTATGAGAGGAGAGGAAATTGTATTGAGAGTGACAAGAATGTAAACTTTTTTCTTTCATTATTTTTCTATTTACTCAAAGCTTGTTTTTCATCATCTTCTTATTTTTTACTTTGCTTACCTTCCTTGCTTGATCTAAATTCAAGTGAATCCTATAGCCTCGAATCTGCCTTTCTTTTGTAAGTGCCATGATGGCTTATGGTGATGGATAAACTATTTCTATATTATTTTCTGCTTGCACTTTTATTTGATAGTTTAGATTGGGAATGTGGAAGATCCTATATGCCATGCTTTGATCGCCTTTCAGCCAAGGGAAATCGTTGTAACAGATCCAAGGTAAGAGCTTCAAGGAGGTAAGTAAATACTTTTTTAGTTATTTCTTTCTTTATTTCTTAGGTTAGAAATACATCTTCAAAACCAACATTCTTCTTTCTTTATTCTTCCTTCCTTTTAGCTTAGTTTATATACACACCAAAATACCAATAACACCACCTTCTTCTTCTTCTTCTTTTTCATTACTAACACCTTTTAAGAAACTAAAAAGAAATTTTTAACCGATATAGCAACTTAGAAAAGAACTTATCTAAATGCTTCTATCGCAGTTCCATGTTGTAGATTAGGACCCACATAGCCACTTGGTATATCGGTAGTATTGAGCAATCTTGCACCTTCTCTCTTCATTCCTAAACTCTACATTTTCTATGCAGGTTTTCCCTCAATCACAGTTGAAGGGTAAGCAGTCGGGGATCAGGGTCAGGGTCAAGAGAGAGTGGTTGAGATCGGGTGCAGGGTGAGCTGCATGGGATCGGGATCAGGATCGAGGTGTTAGCCTCATATTCATTAGAGAAGAATTCAGGTTCAGGTGGAGGTGTTACAAACTTCAGAGATCAAATATAGACATGTACATGATTTGTGCGTGTTATAAATCGACTTAGAAGCCTTATTAGTCGATTTATGTTTAGTCTAGTCGATTTATACTTTCTATATAGTCGACTAGTACTTGCAATAGAGAGTAAGACTCTCGGATTTTGTCAGAGTAGTCGACTGATAATTCCTTATAGTTGACTAGTGTTCATTATAAGTCGGCTTATAGTTCACTAATAGCAGGCCTGCTAATTTTCTTTTTTGGTTCTGTTTCCAGTTGGATTCAGGTTTTCTTCTTTCTCTGAGGCGGTGTTGATTGTATTGTTGAAGCTTGGGTTGGATTAGGATCATCCCAGGTGCCTATATAAATCCCCTGGGGGTGGCCTTTGAAGGTAACGTCAAGAATTTAAGAGAAATTCAGATTTCCACTCTTGAGAATTATGAGAGAGAGATATTCTTGTAACTCTTGTAATTTCATCTCTGTTTTCAATATAATTTCTTCTCTCCTCCCTGTAGACGTAGACACTCTTTCCAAGCCACGTTAAATATGATGTTCTTTGATTGTGCGGGGATTTGTTTCGATTGTTTGCTGGTGGTAGATCTTCTATGCTTCTGTTGCCGAGCCTTCAACTTGGTGCTTCTCTCTTGTTGTATCGGCGTTGATCACTACACGGGGTCGAGAGAGAGAGAGAAAATGAGAGAGAGATAGTAAAAAGAGACAAATAAAAAAATGAAGTGAGAATTATATAAAGGGCCCTTCACAAACTCGAACCTTTCAGTAAATTTTAAATTCAGGTTCATCAAACCTGGACCTAAAAGAGACTGAAAATCTCAGTCTCTACTCTCTGGTCCAGGTTTGCAGAATCCGAATCTAAAATAGAGAGAAATAAGAACCCAGACCTAAAATAAAGAGAAATTTTACATTTGGATTTGACGAACCGGTACGTAAATTTGAGCTATTTTTGGTTCGGGTTCGTCAAATCTGGAGCTAAAATGACTATAATTTTGCGTTCGAGTTCATCAAATTCCGACCAAAAAAGAACTCACGGTGGCTGCCCAGCGTCACGCTGGCGACACGACGTGACATTGATATGACCTGTCAGATATCGACTTTGATAATTAAATTAAAAAGTAATTTATTGAAATTAAATATTAAAACAATTTTTTTTAAGGAAAAAAAACCCTTGAAATAATTCCACCATGAAAAATACATACATCTACTAATGAGCAAACACCACACCCATCATTTTCTAGGCCAACGGAATTGGAATTTGGAAACCCCAAGGACAATGTTAAGGAAAAGGGTGAAAGAAGAAAAAAAACTCTGGCCACTCTCTTCTCCAATCTCCCTTCTCCCTCACCAAAACATTTTCCAGATAAAATAACAACAAAAAGATAGCCAGATAGATAGCAGCCCAACCTAAAGGCACACGGAAAGGGCTTGGAATTCATTTTGCCCCCATTCCTCTTTCTCTTTCTCCAGGGTTTGGTGGGGGAAAAGAAGAGAAAATGGCGGAGCAAAGAATCGGTGGACTTGGGAGGTGCTCGGATTCGAGCCCAGGAGGTCGTTCGAGCTTGACGATCAGCCGCCGAGCTCTCAGCCTCAGCCTCATCCTGTCCTTCGGAGATACTCGGTCTCTCCTTCCTCCATTGGCCTTCGCTCCGTCGACCTCTCCAGACAGCGGTCTCTGCCCGTCAAGCTCCATAAGCTGAAGGAACAAGTCATGGTTCATTCGATCTGTCTTTCTTTCTAATTTGTTTGTTTCTTGTTTGCTTACAGTGGCATTTGAAAATTTTGATTTTTTAGACTGTTGCCAAAAAATATGTTTTTTTATTTATTTTTGAAAAGTGGAACAGACATTGGTTAGGGTTTTAGGAATGATGGATTGTCCAAATTGTTGTCTTTGTCAATGTCTCAATGGTAGACTTACTTCTGGCAAAGCAAAAACTTGCAATTCTGCACCAGAAGGTAATTTTTAGAAAGTTTAATCCTTGTTTTATATGACAAAAAAAATGTTTTTTAAAGATTGCGTCTGAAGAGCCTGAAATGGGCCGGGTGGAACTGCATATTTACAGAAATACATGAAAGAAACATCTTTCCCAAGAAGGCAAACATCTCGGCTTAGTAAATGAGATAGTCCCAAGCGAACCCTCAAGCTGCATTTTTAAATGAGTTTTTAATTGTGAAGACCTACTGGAAATTGGTTACGGAGGAGGAAATAAGTTTTCTTACTTTGTAGCTTTTGAAAGTCCATATAGAATAAGATGGGGGCTGACAAACGGGTATCACATTGCTGAATTTTTTGGAGAGTAGAATTGCATTAGGCAACTGAAGTACTTGAGAACTCACCTTCTCATGCTTAAGGTGAGAATTCTGTCGCACCATGATTATGAATGTTATGAGGTGTCATGCCACAAAGGTGCATTGAGGGGAAAATATGTAAGGAGACATGCAACTCCAAAGATGATGGGAGTCTCATCATCCTTGGCATCTAAGCCTTGTACCATCACAATGGTTCCAGTATGCACTATGCTGAAAACATGAAGTAGAGAAAGCTTCATAAAAAAATGATTTTGTTTCAACCTTACACCAACCTTTATAGTTGGTGCTTGCAATCATGGGTAAACAACTGTGAGCAACCGGGGGCTTCCCTGTTGCTATTAAGCCTCAAGGCAAGCTGTTGTTTAGCTCATCCTTCCAAGCAGCAAACCTCTTAATTCTCTTAGACTAGGAAAAAAAACCTTGGATGAAGAGGTTAAATGATAATTTTGCTACATGTGATCACTCGTTCATCTTCGAGGCTTATACATGCCAAAACTCAATGACAATGTAATATCACTCTCCCCATCCATAGATGACTATCTATACTATTATATAACACCAACACCTTTTAGGGAGTTTGCATTTGGTTTTAGGTGGAATGACCTCATGATGCTCTTATATAAAGTTATCGAAAAGCTTGTAGTATTATGTTCGTACCCTATTGTTACTTTATTATAGTTAGAAGTGTTCCCTTAGAAAATGAGTCGTGTAAAAATTCTTATTGATTGTGAAGAAAATTACAACGGATCAAATTCGATTACAAAAGAGAGAAGAGTTTGAGTGGATCTCCTCTTTATTTAAGACTGGTTCTTCGTGTGTCGATGGAGAGTAAATCTTGTTCTCCGTTGACCGGCTGAACGAAATTTTCTCTTGGATCGTCTTGAGGATGCTCTTGAAGAGATTGAAATAATTCCACTTGAACGCAGCAAGCAAGCGTTGGAGTTCTCCTTTTTTTAAAAAAGAAATTCTCTTCCCACTATTTCTCTCTCTAGAGTAATGAACTTTTAGGTTGCTGAATTTGCTTCCATTTTAGTTCAAAAAAAGATCTCCCCTCTCCTCAACAGCTTTCATGGCTATTTATAGGATGGCTTCAGGGGTAGAATTCTCCCCTAGAATTTCTCCATAAGGGGGATTAACAACTCACATTACGTGGGTGTTAATTGACCCAGTAATGCTTGGCAGTTATAATAAAATGCAACCCTGGCGAGTTCTGTTCTGTTGTTGAAACGCGGAGCTTACAGGCTCGCGTTTGAGTTAGAAAGCAGAGCTGGCTGAAATCCGCGTTTGAGTTGAAACGCGGAGCTGGCCGAGGTTCGCGTTTGAGTTGGAACGCAGAGCTGGCTGAGGTTCGTGTTTGAGTTGGAACGCGGAGCTGAATGAGGTTCGCGTTTGAATTAGACGCGAGGTTCGCATTTTAATTGAAAATGCGACCTTCAAATTGAAATGAGGTCCGCGTCTGAGGACTTGTTTTCAGTAATTTTTAGACAGCATATAGAACCCCTTCTAAGGTTTTCAAAACTCCGCGGCTGACTGGGACGGATTTCGAAATACGTTGCATTTCATGTTAATGTGACTCCTATGATTGGACTGGCGATATTTTGAGTTGCCCTGAACGCGATTGTCGCGTTTGAACGTGTGTTTCGCTTAGATTGGGTTGAGATTTGCACTGTATCACTTTACCTTTTTTATTGGAATAAAAGGTGTTCTGATTTTTGAATCATGTCTGTTTCCCTTTTATTAGAAAACTAGACCAAACAAAGCAAAGAGTTTTAATTGCCAGAGGTGTGATATTAGCTTAGCAAATAATGATTAGATAACTCCATTGGGGAATTTGAAAATGGGAAAGGTGTAATTTTAACTGAGGATCTCATTTTCCTTGAGGAAATAGAGATGAGTTACTGTCAGAGGTGTGATTTTTAACATGACAGTAGAATTTGACTTGTGATTTGAACAAATTTTGTGGACCTGCTATTCTATTGACGAGAATAACAAGTGAATTTTAATGCTGGGGATATATAGAGATTTTTACCGTCCGAAGTGTAATGTTAACGTGACGGGTTTGGATTTGCAATTTGAGCAAATTGAATTGTAAGAGGTGTGATGTTAACTGATATGTGCTAGAGGTGTAATATTAACTTAGCACCAAAAGGTCTCGGTTTCATTGAGAAAACTAATAATATCACTGTCATAGGTGTATTATATAACTTAACAGTGAGATGAATGCTAGAGGTGTGATATTAACTTAGCATTAGAGAGTCTCATTTTCATTGAGAGAATCGAGAGAAGATTATTGTTATAGGTATAGTGTTAACTTAACAGTGTGATGAATGCTAGAGGTGTGATATTAACTTAGCACTGGAGAGGCGTGATATTAACCAGCGATTCTGTTACCGTTGAGGAAATTGAAATGACTACTGTTAGAGGTGTAATGTTAACTTAACAGTGATATTAACTTAGCATTAGAGAGGTGTAGTATTAACCATAGGTTCCATTTTCCGCTTGAAAAATCGGGAAGATTCACTATATCGGTGTAATATTAACTTGACAGTGAGATGAGTACTAGAGGTGTGATATTAAACTTAGCACTGCAAGTCTCATTTTCTTTAAGAAATCTAGAAAACGACTGCCATAGATGTGATATTAACTTCGCAGGTATGTATTATGCAGTTTAGGCAAATTCATCAGAGGTGTAGTGTTAACTTGATCGGAATTTTGTGATTTGAGCAATGTTTGGTCAGAGATGTAGTGGTAACTTGACTGGAATGTTTGGTTTTGTGATTTAAGCAATGTTTATAGGACCTGCCATTTTGTTGAAGAGAATTGACAAATAGGAGTTATACCCGCTGGGGATATATTGAAGGTTTTACCGTTAGAGTATATTGTTAACATAATGGGTTCAGTTTACAATCATTTCGCTAGAGAAATAAGTGAAGTTTTTCATGGTCCTTACCATTCCATAGAAGGGAATTGATAAGGGATTTTGGTGGGGATGGTGGGATTGGCTCTCTTAGGATTTTTAGCAAACCCTCAGTTATCAACGAATTTAGTTTGCCTTTACCAACTACCGTTTGAGTTCGGCTAGCCATGCTATTCTCCTCAGCATGATGAGTTGTCAATGATTTTTTATTGGGCTTAAAAGCCAACATTTTTCTCTATCTTAGCCATTGGAGGCATTGGATTATTGTGTTACTGTAAGTAATTTATCGGAGGGGAACCGTGGACGAAAACATGTATTTTGAAATCAATGTTTTAAGAATGTGTGCTTTGGCTTCCTCGATACTTTCGTTATAGCATATAGGCTCCACGGGTTGAATCCACAGGGACGGAAGGCGATAGAAGCATTAACCGTTCGTGTTCACGTTTGTTATTAACAGTTCTTCTTTGTTAAAGAAAGAGAAAAGAAAAGAAAAGAAAACTAGAAGTGAAGGTGGAGAAGGCGATGAAAACATCGATATAAAAATAATAAAGAATTGGTTTTGGAATCGGTGAAAGAAAAACAAGCAGTAACGAAGTGAAATAAGAAAGAAGTGAAGTGGAAAACTCTGTGAAGAGATTTAGAAAGTGGTATTAAAAACAAAATAGAAAAGAGATAAAGGTTGTGATGGAGAAATAAAACAAGTGGTGAACGAAGAAGATGAAAATAACGATGATAAAATGGAAAAGTGATTTTGAAAATGGGTTTTAAAAACAAAGTAAAAAAGAAGAAATTTTTTTGACTACTAACTACTAAGCGCTCTACTAATCATGCTAACCTCTTAGTTATAGTTGTCTCACATGGATCCTTGGCCATCACTAATCTTTGGCTTCTTCAAGAGATGTTTGAAAGCATGGCACATGAGATGGTTCTTCACATTCAAACTTGCATCAAGAGAAAGTTAATGCAAACTTTAAATCAAAAACGTTAGAAGCAAGTATGAAATAAGAGAGTTAACTTGTTAGCAAGTTAGAGGTTAGAATTCATCATTATGAGCCATCAATGGCTCTTGCAAGAGTAGACCTTGTAGAGACTATTAGATTCATGTGGATTATTAAATAAGCGGTTAGATGATTAGTGTTAGTAGTTAGATTGCCATGAAAAGAAAGTAAGCTAGCCATATTAGATGTTAGAGAAGAAATCATGAAAAGAAAGGAGGAAGTTTTCATAGATTGTCACCCTCTATTACATCAATTTCTCTCTTTCTCTCCTGAATCATTCTCTGCCGTAATACATGATTAAAACAAAAAGAAAATACAAAGAGAAGAAGAACTACACTATTCTACACTAAAGAAGAAAACCATATCCTATAGTTCTCCAATCTCGTTTCTGGCCCAAAAATGCAGTATTTATAGGAAAAGAACCCTCTGGCTGACGATCGACGCGTGGACCCACCATATTGTCGCGGATCATGGCAATTGCAGCATTTCTGCTGCAAAACCAGGGGCTTAGGTAAGCCCCTCGTTTTGCTCTGCTGCTTCGTCTAGCGGTGAGAAGGTTCTGGATGTATTTGGTTTTTGGTAATTTGGACCCGTATTTCTCCAGATTCATCCCTAATTTCTGGATCCAATGATCTTTAGAAGCTCTTTATATTTGTCTCCAAGAAATGTGATTTAATTACCCAATGTTGGGTTTAATTGGGCTCCTATTCCGGCTTTACCCTTAAACTCTTGATTATCTGCAAAATAGACCAAAATACTATTTAGAAACAATATTTTATTCATAAATCGGTCGGAAAATGTGATATGTAGATGTAGAATTAGATACTAATCACACCCTACACTTATCTTTTGCTCGTCCCGAGCAAATAAGAAAAAGAAAAATTAAACTAAGAATGTTATTATACTACTTTTGCAGGTGATGCGATTGTACTGAGCGAGTGTAACAAGCCGTTAAACCTCTAGATTTTCCTTAGAGGAGTTTTGTTTCCTGAGAGTTTTCAACGGATTACACCCACAAAATCTAAAAAGAAAAAATTAAATTAGTATTTTTGAAAACACATTTTGAAAGAGAGAAGTTTCCAAAATATTTTTTGCATAAGTGATCTAATGTCATAAGTTCATAAAAAATTATTTGTCCTTAAACTTAGTTTATATGCAAGATTTTGTCATCAATTAAGGTAAGAATTCAAAATTAGATCGAATATTTGACCTTTCATAAAACCTAGAGAATTTGCACTTTGTGTTAGTGTAGATTTTTGGGATTTTAACTCTAACTATCATGCCATTTATTCATTTATATACATATATATTTTTATTCTTTTTCTTTCCTACTTTTCTTAAGGCTTTCTAGTTTACCCGAGTAGTGAGCCTTTGCCAATGATTCTCAAATCAGACGATCTTAGGACACCAGATGAGAAACATCCCTTGGGCTTAAGGACTAGAGTAAACAAGGGTACAAACTTATGGGGATTATTTATTTTGACCACCGTTAGGCGTGACTAATCATACTTTTTAAGGCACAATTAACCAGCTTAATTAGTGGCCAATATTTATAATAATATATTTTTTTATTTTATTTTATTTATGGCATTTTAAGTCTTTATTTTCATCCCAAAAATGTGTAAGTGTGAAGTGCATACCCTCTAAGGCAAAAAATTCAAGATCAAGTTATCTTTCAATCTTTTTTACTTAATCTATAATTTTAAACAAGATCTATCATTTTGACTAGGTTTAAGATATCATAATTAAGGTTCCCTTAATTTCTAAGATCATCTTAATTTTCTTAAAAATAGGTCAGAACTTTTTCTTTTGTTTCAAAAAAGTTTTAAAGAAAGGAAAAATCCTATACAAAAGAGAAATTTCAAAAATATCCTAAAGAAGTGAAAAAGAAAGAAAATCTAAAACTCTACGTTAGTAGTCCCTCCCACATTTATCTCATGCATTGTCCTCAATGCATCGTGAAAGTATGTATGCATGAAAATACAGAGGGAAGAAAAAATCACCTTAAGGTGGTGGTTCCGGTGACGGTCTGATTGGTGCACGAAAAGCCTAATCCAGTTTATATGGAGTTCGCAGGAACCCGCTAGTGAGCTCTCTAATATAACCTACTATTATGATATATACATGGACGATTTTTATTAGGAATTTTACCCCATATAATTTTCAAATTTTAAAAATATTTCAGAGTCATTATTTTTGACACCTTTATCTCAAAATAGAGTGTGAATGATGAATGATCGATTTGGACTCAGGAAGTACTGGAACTAATATCGACTCAGGAAATTGACTGAAATCAAGTAAAGGTTTTGGAGTCGAAATATGTTCAGGAAGTGGCTCCAAATCAAGAAGTTGAAACTATAGTTCACATTCATTTCCCCAACAATGGAATGTGACTTTCTAAGATTGGTGATTCAAGTTCAAGAATGATAGGTGTGAGAATCAAAACTGACTCTAAAATGTTACTCAATTTGGGTAACAAAACAGGAGTCAATATTGATTCAGAAATTTGAACTGGGTCACAAAATTGCGGATCAGGGTCACATTCCTCTTTGAGTTCTATTTCATGAAAATGAAACTTGTCAATTTATCAATGAGACTTTCAAAAGTATGGTATTGGTCATGTTCAATATATTGATCTTGAAAAATTAATGATTCAATTTCACGACGAACGAGTACAAGATCCAATACTGACTCGGGAAAGTGATTAAAATCAGGTTAAGATACCGGAGTCAATATTGAGTCAAGATGTGAAATTGAATTACCAAGTTGAGGTTCAGGATCACATTCATGCTCAAGTTCAATTTCAGGAAAATGATAACTTGCCAAAATGTTAACATGATTCTCAAAACTTAGAGTTTGGTCAAGTTCAAATGTGTGTGTTGAAATTGAGTCTTGGTTTCCAAAACAACATGATTCTGGGGTCCAATCGATGGAGTTAGACTTATAAGGATTGGTCAAAGGTTGATAAGAGAAAATTTTCTCATTCCTATAAACATTGACCAATTCACTCATTATTGAGTCTAACCTACTGATAGGTCGGGTAACAAAATTTTGAGTTTGAATCATGTCTCCTATACTCTGTGCAATCGGTTCTTTTTGAAAAGATGAGTATGAAAGTTGGTTTTAAAAATTATCGTGAATTGTGAGTCCATCAGATTTTGAGATTGTTGCTGACTCACGCAAGACGTCCATACTCATTTCCAGGACATTTTTTTTTTTTACAATTAGGTGTTTTGAAAAGAAGTATATGAAGCTTGGTTCTGGGAACATGGTGAGTCCATGTTTTGAGATTGTCGCTCGGCCTCACGCAAGAGTTTCATACTCATTTTCAGGATCGATGGTTTTTCATTTTGAATATGTGGGGCTGGAAAGGACGAGTATGAATCTTGAAATTTTGGTTGACATGGTGTGAGTCCAACATGTTTTGAGATTGTTGCTCGGCACACAAGAGTTCTATATTCATGTCCAAGACTAATGATTGGTCATTTTGAAGAGGTGGGATTGAGTATGAATCTTGAAAATATTGTGAAATTGGGGAGGCTAACATTTTTTGAAATTTTCGCTCGGCCTTCTGCATGGCATTTATACTCACTCAGATTTTTCTTCTATAGGTTGTTCTGGAAAAGGAGTATATGAAGTATGATGTGGAAAAGATTGTGAGTATTATAAGTTGAGCTTGTTTTGTTAGGACTCAAATATGGCTTGCATGACTTCCGTACTCTTTTCTAATTCGAATTTTTCTTCTATGGGTTGTTGTAGAAAAAGAGTATATGAAGCTTGGTGTTGGAAAGATTGTGAGTCGAGCGTATTTTGACATTATTGTTCAGACTCAAGCATGACTTCTAAGACTTCTATACTCTTTTGTAAATCAGATTTTTCTTCAATTGGTGATTCTAAAAAGGAGTATAGGAAGCAAAATTGGGGAATGAATATTGTGAAAATTGTGGATAAGGTGGTTGAAAATTAGACCTCGAGGAGGTGAATCCTGGTCGATTCTGTGAAGAGTTGAAATTACTTTGAAAATATTTGTTATAAGATTGGAGGTATGGGTTATATTGAGTCAAATACATCCAATCCGGCTTATTTGGTTGTCTTAAAGTCGGGTTGGAGTTATTCTCAAATGAGGTCGGGGTGAAATATGGATTCATATTAAAATTGAAAATATTTCGGTTATAATCCATGTTCACAAACATAAATAAAAAAGAAAAAACAAACAAACAAACAGAAAAAGAGAAAAAAACAAACAAGCCTATGCTAGGGTTGACCTAGACCTAGATGACTCCTAACTGGTCGACTGTCCAGGAGAGGGCTATTGCAGTACTGAAAACGAGCTAATCGGCCAGGAAGGGGCAAAACTAAGTGGGAGGTATCTATGCGTAAGTAACATGCCTTAATTACGCCAAACCACTGAATCTTCGAGGCTTAACCCTTTTAATCTCCAACCTTAGACATCGATTTGGCAAGGTCTGGTAATAACAACTTTCTCTCGAGGTCAATCTCTTAATGAGTCCGAGATGTACCTAGGGGTCAACGCCTATCAATGTTTATTTAGGCTTGGGTTCTGTGAGTGGGTAAGGTTTTGGTCTAAGGGAGCGTAATGACTTCCCCACCTTATGTTGTATCGAGGAATACCCTTAAGTCCAATTCGGGCAAGTGTGCGTATAGATAAGAATTAAACATACAAAGCGAGTAAATCACTTACGTGTTTGTCCTATGCTATATGCAATGTCATATGTACACCTTAATCTAGATCACAATAACAGAACAAAATACAGTATATTGGAATGAAATTAACACGTGCCTACGATGCAAATGTCTAAACTATTAAAAGCGTCCAATTACTGTTTTGTTGTTTATTATTGTAGTGTTCAGGCAATCAAAGCAGAAAAATAGCAGCAGAACTGGACAATATATAGCATGAAATTCAACTTTGCAAAAACTCAGGTCCTGCAACCCTAATTTAGCCGAGTTTCTGCGGTTTTTCTTGGCTTTACGCGGCAAAGTTTTAGAAGCAAGCTCCTTGCTTTCAAGAGCAGGGAGATGCAAGTAAAAATAGACTTCTGCAACGTTAAGTTTCTGTAAAAATTGACTTGCACACCAAAATAGAGAAGTGAATGTTAACAAAAACGTGAGATCAAAACCGTTTCTATCTCCGACAACGACGCCAAAATTGATCGGAGAGGAACGTGCAGGAAAACATGTATTTTGAAATCAGTGTATTAAGTATGTGTGCTTTGGCTTCCTCGATACTTCCGTTATAGCATATAGGTTATACGGGTCGAATCCACAGGGACGTGAGGCGATATAAGCATTAACAGTTCATGTTCACGTTTGTTGTTAACAGTTCCTCTTTGTTAAAGAAAGATAAAAGAAAAGAAAAGAAAACTAGAAGTGATAGGTGGAGAAGGCAATGAAAACATCGATATGAAAATGATAAAGAAGTGATTTTGGAATCGGTGAGAGAAAAACAAGAAAGTAGTAACAAAGTAAAACAAGAAAGAAGTGAAGTGAAAAACTTTGTGAAGTGATTAAGGAAGTGGTATTAACAACAAAATAGAAAAATAAAAACAAGTGTTGAACGAAGAAGACGAAAACAACGATGATAAAATGGTAAAGTGATTTTGAAAATGGGTTTTAAAAACAAAGTAAAAGAGAAGAAAAATTCATGGCTACTAACTTCTAAATGCTCCACTAACCATGCTAATCTCTTAGTGATAATTATCTCACATGGATCTTTGATCACACTAATCCTTAGCTTTTTCAAAAGATGTTTCAAAGCATGACACATGAAATGATTATTCACATTCAAACTTGCATCAAGAGAAAGCAAACTTTAGATCATCAAAATCGTTAGAAGTAAGCATGAAATAAGAGAGTTAGCTTGTTAGCAAGTTAGATGTTAGACCCCATTATCATGAGCCATCAATGACTCTTGCCAGAACAAGGCCTTATAGAGGCATTAGATTCATGTGGATTATCAAGTAAGGGGTTAGATGATTAGTGGTTAGTAGTTAGATTACCATGAAAAGAAAGTTAGCTCGTCATGTTAGAGGTTAGAGAAGAAACCATGGAAAGAAAGGAGCAAGCTTTCATAAATTATTATTCTCTATTACATCAATCTCTCTCTTTCTCTCCTGAATCATTCTCTGCCCTAATACATGATTTAAAACAAAAAAAATATAAAAGAGAAAACAACTACACTACTCTACACTAAAGAAGAAAACCTAGCCTATAGCTCTTCAACCTCATTTCTGACCCAAAAATGCAGTATTTATAGGCAAAGGAACCCTCTGGATGGCGAGACGAAGCTAAGCGTCAAAGATCGACGCGTGAGCCCAACATATTGCCGATGATCCGAGACAACTGCCGCGTTTTTGCGGCAATACCTGGGACTTAAGTCCCTGGTTTTGCTCTGCTTGCTTTGTCCAGCTGTGAGAAGGTTCTGAATGCATCTGATTTTTGGTAATTTGGACGCGTATTTCTCCAGATTCATCCCCAATTTCTGAATCCAATGTATCTTTTAAAAGCTCTCTAGATTGGTCTCCAGAAATGTGATTTAATTACCCGAAGTTGGTTTAATTTGACTCTTATTCCGACTTTACTCTAAACTCTTGATTATCTGCAAAATAGACCATTACACAGCTTAGAAACAATATTTTACTCATAAATCGGTAGGAAAATGCGATATGCAGATGCAAAATTGGATACTAATCAGTAACGAGATGTGTCTTCTGGTTTTCGCTCCGTAGATGACTTCTAGAATCTCACTGGGATTAAGGAAGTGAATGTAAACTCCGTGAGAATTTTGTCTAGAAATTAACATTCCCTGTGGAATCCTCTCTGGTCCTCATTCGGTCACCACACTTTGATATAAATGTGAAAACACTGGAAAGATTTTGTAAAAATGTGTCACGAGCCTTCTTCAATTAGTTTTGGTTTGACAAGTCATCAACTAAACTCATTCAATCTATCATGGAGTCGATCGATCACCACATCTTGATATGAATGTGGAAATACTAAAATGTTCTGTAAAGATGTGTCACGAATCTTCTTCAATGAGTTTGGCTTGATAAGTCATTAGATAAACTCATTCAATCAGCTCATCTGACTATTCGGATGCCTTGTCGTTGTGTCGAGTTTCGATCGATCGAACATGAGAAAGGATACATGCCACTGTTACATATGAAAAAGTCAGGCTAGATAAGGCATCCTTCTGATTCAAGAGGAATAATCAGGAAGAAGAGTACCTAAACTGTTGCTTAGGCGTACTCGACTTCAAAATGACTTATTCTTCTAAATTGAAGATGAGTGCATGTAGACATATAAAAATTGATATTTAGCCTTTGTCTTTTCTTTAATGTTTACATCAATGCATTATAATGTCACCAATATTCGGTCGGCTAAGCGTCAATCGACTGTTATGTGATCCGTTGAATGAGAAAGCTTTTTTTTTGGCGCTCTCCCAAGTATCTTAGATTTCAACCCTAATGTATCTGATTGATCAGGGTGAAGCTTCAATCAGAGGTGTAATATTAACTTGATTGTGAAAAGAGTGACAAGGCTAAAACCGAAGTTTCTAGCTTTATCATTTCTTCAATATTGACATCATGTATCATAGTGTCACCAATGTTCAGTCGGTTCAGCGTCGATCGATCGTGATGCGATCCGTTGAATGAGGAAGCTTTTCTTTGGTACTCTGCCAAGCATCTTGTTTCTCAAACCCTAATTCATCTGATTGATCAAGATGAAGCCTCGATCAGGTGTAGTATTAACTTGATCGTGAGAAGAGTGACAAGGCTAAAATCGGAACATGATCAGGGATAGTACTTCTTCAAAGAATTTCTTGTTGATTGGCATCATGAGCGCATCACCATTTGGATTTTTAAGGCGGTAAGCTCCGTTTGAGTAGACCGTCTATACTATATAGGGTCCTTCCCATTTTGGCTGGAATTTGTCTTTGGTCTTGTGTGTCATGACCATGGGTCGTCTGACAGCTAATAAAATAAGGTCGCCTTTCTTGAAAATCCATTTTTTGACTTTCTTGTTGAAGGTTTCGAGCTTGGTAAAGCTGATCTGTTGTTTAGCTTGGAGTTGTTTATCATCCAAAGCTTCTAACTTTTGGAGGCATAACTAATGCTTGTCCTCATTTGTTATCTCTATTGCCAGGGCAATACGCAGAGATAGAATTTGAATCTCCAATGGTAGAATAGGGTAGCATTCATTGGGGTTCTAACAGTCGTGTGTAAGCCCAGAGGCATTCACCTAGCTTTTCGTCCCAGTCACGTTAACTTTTTAAGACGAACTTCTTGAGAAGTTTGCTGATGGTCTTGTTGAATGCTTATGCAAGCCGTTAGCAGCTAGATAGTATGCCATCGAAGACACACTTTGAATTCTGAATTTATTACAGAATCTTTAAAATGCTTGCCTGACAAACTGGGGTCTATTATTGTGGATGATTCGTCGTGGCATGCCACAGCGGTATAGGACGTGTTGCTTGATGAACTTGACCACGCGGACTTCTTTACTTCCTTCAGGGGATAACTTCCTCCCATTTTGAAAGAATAAACTGATGTCCTTTGGATGTTGGAGGGTGATGGGTACGATGACGTCTATTTCTAACATCTCAAATGGCCATGAAGAAGACGTTGGGTGAAAATGTCCTGATACTTGGTAGATGAAGTCACCGTGGATCTGACAGTCATGACACCGCTTACATAGGCGACAACGTCAGAAATTATCTTTGGCCAATAGTAGCTAAGTCTTCGAAGTCGATCTCCAAGTTTGGGTCCGGGTTGGTGAGCTCCACACATACCGTTGTGAGCTTCCTGTGCTTCTTTGTGCGAAGGCAATGAAGCAGGATCCTATCATACGATCTGCGATATAGTGTTCGTGTGATCACATTGTAGTAGAATCGAGGTGCTTTCCTTCTAATGGCAGCTGCCTCCTTGGAATCATCGGGTAATATGCCATATAAAACAGTCAGTGAATGGGAACAACCAATCCCTAAGTTCCAGACCTTCTGAGGTTTCGAGAACTTCTTTGTCTTGAAGATTTCGCTCTGGAGTCTGACTATCTTCAAGGGCGAACTTCGGATAATACAGAGCACAACTATGTAGAGTATCTATCTTCTCTGTTGCTCCGGCTGGGAGAGCCAATAAAGCGGCAAGAGATGCCAATGCATTTGCATGTGCATTTTGTTGGCGAGGTTAATGGTTGAGGTAAAAGCTTTTGAACTTCTTTGCCATGATGGTTATGTTGTGGTAGGGCACCAAAGTCTTCGTGTCGGACTTCGTATTCCCCGCGATCCTGGTTGACGATGAGTTTTGAATCATCGTATGTTTCGAGATGCTTGACGCCAATCTCTTCTGCGAGTTGCATTCCAATTAAAAAGCAGTATATTCCGCTACATTGTTGGAACACGACTCAGCTAATAAGAATGCGTGAGGAATCACGTAATTCTGTGGAGATACAAGTACTACTCCCACTCATGCTATGATGTTTCCTCTAGGACCCATTCTTGTTGCGCCATCAAAGAATAGTTGCCAGACTTGTTCTTCGAAAGATGTCTGAATTTCACAAACTTCAACAATCTCGTTTGGGAGATCGTCGTAAAGTTTGGTATTTCTTGGATCTGAATGTCCATTGTAACACCCCGTTCTCGGGATACATACTCAGATACATGTCTCGATTTTTCGATCGTATGTTTCAATTTTCTTCCCGATTTGTATTTGATTTGTGATTATTTATATTATTTTGTATCGGATTTGGATTCTCAAACTTAGAGTCAGCCTGGTCTGGACTGGGGAACCGATACCAGCGTACTGCCTGATTTGACCTTTCTGATAGTCCGATTTGACCATTTTCAGTTTCAGATACGGTTTTCCAATATTTTAAACTTTCATGATTTTCTGAAAATTTTCATAATTATTCTGCAAAATCTTCAAAACCGGTATCGATCGTTATTGCTGACCGATTCCCGGATTTTCTTGGTTTTCAAACGGAGTTTAATTTCTAGAAACACCTTTCACATTACTTTTTAGAATCTCATTTTCTATCTAAATGCATTTTTTAAGATTTTGCTGAATTTATCGAAATTCGACCGGATTTGGTGTCGACAGGTATCGCTTATTGATTCTAAGACTTTTAATTTGAAAATCAGATTGAATTTCTCGAATCCGATTTCACTATGCATCTTAAAATAATATTTTCTAATTTTGAGAATTTTTGGAAATATTTCTGAAACAATCAATTTTTACCCGATTTAAATAATAATATTATTTTTCTTTCTTTTCTTTTCTTGCTTTTTCCTTCTCCACTCTTCTACTTAATACTCCCATTTTATTCTATTAATTTAATTATTTAATACATTTATTTACTTATTTTTTTCCAATTCTCTTTTCTTTTTCTTCTTTTTCTTTTCTTTTCTTTCCTTTTTCTTCTTTCCTTTTTCTTTTTCTTTCTACTCCACCTGCTCCCTGTCCTTCCCCTATACCCCTGCCAATAACCGCCCACACCCCAGCGCCCCCACTTTTCCACCGTACTCTCCCACTCTCCCACTCTCCTTCTCTTTCCTTTCCTTTCTTTCTTTCTTCTCATTCTCTCCATTTCTCCCTCTCCTTCTTTCCTACCAACTCTCTCTCTCTCTTCCTCTCCTTGACCGCTGCCCGCCAGCACCACCCCGCGCCGCTGCCTCCCCTAGTCGGCGTCACCTCCCCCCCAGCCCTCCTCTCCTCTTCTCCACCTCCCTTCTCTTCAACCACCTCTCCAACTTCTCCAATTTTACTCAAACTCATCACCACTGCCTTCCTCTTCTTCTCCATAATTTACCCTCAAATCTACCACCTCCTCCACTTTTATCACCCAACCACCATCTCTACCTCCTACAACTCGCTAACATCACCACCAACTCCATTTCCAACAACCACCAACCGCCACCACCACCAACATTAACAACCACAACCACAACAACAAACACCAACACTCTTCCACCTTCTCCTCCCCGGGCTCCAGCTGCGCGCTGCCCCCCTGGCCTCGCCCCCGCCTCCCTGGCCGCGGCGGTGGCCAACAGCCATGCCTCACCTTCACTCCCCCTCATTTTCTTCTCATCTTTCTCCTTTTCTTTTCTTTCTTCCTTTTTTCTCTTTTCTTTTCCTCTTTCTTTTATTCCCTGTTTTCCTTTCCTTTCCAGCATCTCTCTCTCTCCGCTAGCTGCCTCTCTCCCCTCTCTTTCTCTCCTATCACTTGTATCTCCCCTTTCTCTCTCATCACACGCGTGGTGTTCTCAGATTTTCTGGATCATGCTCGGTGTTTCATGGTTTGAGGCGAGTGCTTTTCTCATGTTGTTTCATGTGTTGCGAGTTTATTCTAGGGATTGATACATGTTATGTGAGTACAAATTCTTGTTTAATTGCGAGTACTCTCCTTTTGGGTTTATTTTATTATTTACGGTTGGGCCTATATATTGTTATTCATTCGTTGGTTGTTACTGTAACTCGTTGAATTGATATTGTATGTCTATTGGATATGCCTAGACAAGCGACGATTAGATCGCAGAAGTCTATACAAATCCGGATCTTCCTGTTCTTCTGGGGACAGGAACAATGTTGGCGACCCAATCAGGACGATGCTCCTCTCCGATGAAACTGGACCTATGGGCTTCCTGACTTTTGAGAACAATAAACTGCTATGTTAAACATATATATAGGCAAAGGTTATATAACGCATAGTGTATGATATAAGAGTAAAACCTATCCAAGAAAACACATGGGCGACCACCAATATTGGTTGTCCAAACCATGGTTTGAAATGTCGTCCGATACTCGATATCATGTTTTTTAGTATTAATATTGTGTGCCAATATCAGTCATATCGGTCATATTGAAAAATCGGTCGGCCAATATTTGAAACCATACTCGATATGTACAACCAATATCAATATCACTGATAACGATGGAGAAAATACTCATATTGCCAATATGATCAAGATAAAATGACCAATAATGTTTGACAATGCTGATTTTAATACCTTAAACCTACGGTTGATACTTATATTGAGATTTCAAACTGTGATCCAGATTGTTCATCGTGTGGTCTACACACTCTAAAACCCATGTGGATCGAAAATCACTTGGATATAAATGTCTTTAAGAATCATTCAAGTCAAAATGATTGGATTAGGACCATTACAAGTCATCTTTTACTCCATAAGATGCATAGTTTAGAAAATTCTAATCCACTTGATATTCAATCCTCTTTGGTTTTAAGGTGTGCAGATCATAATGAACGTGTTGGATCATCAATAGTGATGGCCCACTCTTTTCATAGGTAGCTGTGAAGCCGTTAGATTATTTAGTTTATATTAACACCATTCTTTACTTTCAAGTTTAAAAGGAATTCAGTCACTAAAGTACATTAATTAGTATGCTCATAATTGTAATGGGTATGAAATACTGTGATTTGCATAGACTTTTGATTTAAAACCAAAGAAATGTGTTTCTTAATGTAGACTAAAATGATAGTAGAAAGATTGCATAAATAAATAAAGAAGATTATTGTTTTCATTTCTTTTATATATCAACACCATTAATTATTTCAATTTTAGAAGGATTTCAATCTAATTATACTAATCCATTTACTCAAATATTTTATTATTTTCGGATTTTTATTAATATAAAAGTTTTTATGAGAGTTAATTGTTCTAAAAAAATCATATTTTGAGTAGGATTTGTTTTTTAAAAAAATATTATCAAAATTATTTATGATTAATCATGGTTTGGTATATCCTTGGTTGTATTATACCACATCATACGGATGACATAGGGTTAAGCAGAGAGGTTCCCATTCATCATACAAATAAAACATGGTTGCCATAGGGGATAAGCTAGAGGTTCCCATTCATCTTACAAATAAAACAAGGTTGCCCAAAATAAAATTTAAAGGTTAATTTTTTTTTTCTGTAATCCATATGCATTTGTTAGACACACACACACACACACACACACACACACACACACACACACACTCATTTGCTGCCTTTGATACCATGCAACATTCTTTCTAAATTTTTCTGCTTATGTATGTTGCAATCTCATCAATATTGCCATCATAGCGTGCTCGAGAAGATTTCTTGGAGCTGAGGCAGGAAGCCAGCGACCTTAGAGAATATTCAAATGCCAAACTTGAGCGAGTTACTCGCTATCTGGGTGTTCTCGCCGACAAAGCTCGTAAATTGGGTAATATGTTCTAAACGACAGTTCTTACAGATGAACACTACTTTGGCACTTGTATATGAGTTTTGCTTAATATGTGCGGAATATCAACAATCAGAAGGAATAATAACTTCACAGTTATAACATCATGAACGCTGCCCAACTTGTAAAATGTTAGTAACCCAGCTACATTTGATATCTTACTCAAATATTATGCTTGTATTGCCAATGTAAGGCACTCGATTCATAGCAAACAAACAAATGCAATAGTTTTCTCTTTGCCACATAATGCTGAGAGTTGTGATTCTAGTCATTTTTTGTTATAATCTTGCCCATGCTTGCAAATTTTGGCTATTCATAGTACTCCCTTAAAGACTACTGGGAGTGTAATTAGGAGAACTATTCTGAAATTTTAGTAATACTAAAATATCTAAAGCAAACAGAAAGATGCCAACATGAAGTTAATCCTAGATTTAAGGAGAGAAATCTGCCATTTAAACAGAAACCTGTTAAATATTTACAATCAACTCAGCTTAGAATTTCTCTACCAAGTACAAATTATACTGCTAGGAATAGTTTAAATTTGAGTTTGTATGTGTTGGGGGGGGGTACAGCTGCACAAGTCTGACCCTCCTTTGGTGAGAAAATGTGGCATTAGTGTGTGCTTCATTTGTGCCTCACATTTTGAAGTGTAGATGTCGCAAAGCGCTTCATTTATGTGCATCAAGGCATTTCCCCCCCAAAATGCCTTAGACACGCCTCTTTTGTTCCTTTTAAACACTGGTCTTCATTTGGTTTAGGGGAGTCAGGTCATTGAGGATCTGTCTGTGTCTGGTTAACTTTGTCTTTGGCTTCTTCCTAGTTGTACTTCCCCCACAATAGGTCAGATTGAGTTTGGTTGGGGTTGATTGAGTCCATCCAGACGGTCGTTCAAATTTTGGATGCGCTGGATATATATTGGACATGGATGTCTGAGATTCACAAATATGTGCAGCATGCACGTTCCAGGGAGTGAAGGGGACATGCAGGTATATTTTTGCAAGTTTTGACTTCTGAGATTCACAAAACCTTTCGCAGATAGATGAGTCCTTGTTTATTGTTTTCAGTTATTTTCATATTACCATGTTTTAACTTATGTTTAGTTCTAAAATATTTTATTTGGTCAGGTTGAAGGCTTTTTTCTTGTCCACATTTCTCTTTCCTGTAATATATCCTGATCATTTTCAATGTTCATGAAGAGGGTTCAGGGAAAAAATGCTCTCTAAAGGAGAAAAGGGAAAAAAAAAAAAAACTGAAATCCAACTGACCCAAGCTCCAAGTAAATTGCTCTAACCTTCAGAATCAAAATTCAGGAGTGGGATTTAGAGGGAAACCAAGTTCTCAAACCTTTATAAGAGTCCAGACTTGTATTAGTTGTTTGGGTCATGTAACATCATTTTTAGCTGGTTGTCTCATATCATATTTGTGTACAATAGAAGGGGGATATTAATCTCTTGTTATTACTAGGAACACATTGCTTCAAATAACAATGTCCAATCAAGCTTTAGCTTCATGTTCAGTGTTTTGTCTTTTTCCTGCTCCTTTATCAATGCTGCAATCTTGCACAAATGTATAATTCTGCTGCCTCCTAAAATTTGTGTATATTATCCTGTCATTTATTCGTTTCTATATGACTTGATCTTGACTATCTAGCATTCACTCTAGTTCCTTGACGTATCTATTGTGTCCAAGTTCCAACTATCCATATTGTGACTTTTAGATATAAGTAATATTTTCTGCCTTTACCTCAGAATTCAGTTATAAAATGCTGTCTTGTAAAACTTCTTAATTCAGATAATGCATTAATTACTCATTTACTCCTTTTTCTAGATCAAGCTGCACTTGAAACTGAGGCCCGTGTTTCTCCCTTGGTTAATGAGAAGAAGAGACTGTTCAATGATTTGTTGACTGCCAAGGGTAAATTTTTAATGAAATTTTCTTTGCAAATGTGATGTTTCTGTTCTACTTAAATTTCAAATTCTTTCATTTTAGTCTATTCCTTTGAGGTTTCTTTTTCTGGCCTTGGCATTCCTTATAGTATGTGAACTCTTCATCTCAGGAAATGTAAAGGTATACTGTCGGACAAGGCCACTCTTTGAAGATGAAGGTCCATCTGTAGTTGAATTTCCAGATGACTTCACAATCCGTGTAAACATCGGTGATGATTCTCTTACTAATGCAAAGGATTATGAGTTTGATAGGGTGTATGGACCCCATGTTGGACAAGGTAAGAATAAAGTGATATGGAAAAGCATTCAATGCTCTGTATGATATGATTTTATCAGGTAAATTAGTAAATTTGCTAACTGTCATTTTCACACCTTCAGGTGATTTGTTCCATGATGTCCACCATTCATACAATCCGCCATGGATGGATATAATGTGTCTTTATTTGCATATGGTCAAAGTCATTCTGGGAAAACACACACAATGGTATATCTCTCTCTCTCTCTATAGCCGCCGGCCCCCCCCAACCCCCCCCCCCCCCCCCCCCCCCCCCCCCCCCAAGCTGACTGTTGAACTCCCTTCCCTACCCTCCTAAACATACACAAACATTGACTGGGTTTATCCTTTCTCTGGCTTAATGTAGAGTTTTAAATGCGTTACCACAAATTACAAAAAAAAGAAAGAAAGAAAAGTTTAGCGTATCCCCGACCTGATTGCCACCCTACAACTCAGAACATGAATTATAGAATGCAAATGCAATTCCCTATGAAAAGTTTAGCATCTTAACTATAAACTCTCTATCTAGGATATTTTGGAAGTCTTCTCTTTGGTGGTTATTAAAATTAGGAGTGTAAACTAGGGGTGTAAATTAGGGGTGTAAACAGTGGAGGTTGAGTGACCTGGCCCAGTTTGAGTTTGGCTCGTTTATTAATCGGGCGTGGCAAATTTGAGCTAATTTGAGCCAAAAATGATTGTCCATGAGCAGCTCATTTATTTTTATTCCTTGGATTGAGCTTTTGATATTAGTACCAAACTTTTCTATTTGACACATCATATCATTAATTGATTCTAATTGACAAACTTCTATATAAAAAAATATACATGTTTATATATACCTATATCAGCTACAGGGCTTATATTTAATATATCACATAATAAAAAAAAAATATACATATATGCATGTATGTATGTGTGTATGTGAGTATTGAGTTTATTTGAGCCTGACATGACCAGCCGGTCTAACTCGAGTCTGACATGTTCATAAATTTGTAACCGAGCCAAAATAAAGCTAAATACCAAGCTGAATATTATTGTTTGTGAGCAGCTGATTTGTTGACAGCCATAGTTAATATACACCCCTCAACCCTTATTACAACTTTAAAGTTGAGATGTAGTGGCAACGGCTTTGGGATGATGTCATCGTATCTAGGTTCAAATCCATCCGGGCGCCACATTTTAAGCAGATTTAAAAGAAAAAGTCACTATGCAAAAAAAAAAAAAAACCCAGTATTTTGGTTCAACAAAAAGGTACTCAACCGTGAGGGAGCGTTAGAGTATAAAATATATCCCACAACCATCTTCACAGTATTGGAGTTTTGTTACAGTTGCAAGGACTTTAAGAGTTGAACAAGCACAAACTGCTTGACAAGTAAGGTATGTTTTAGCTGCCTAGTGGCCTACTAGGTTTTATGAAGAGTGTATGATCCGTAAGAATCTGCCTCTTACTCGTAGTATTGAAATCAAGTTGTAAAAGTTTGCAAATCTTCCATGAAGCCTCTTCAATATGATCTATGCCATAGCTGACCCTATTTTGAAAGGAAAAGGCTTACATGGTGATGGTGACTAGTCATGTTGATTTAGCATCTTAAAAGTTAACAATATTTTCTCTTTTATCAACTTTTTTTTGTTCTTTTAATTGTTTTTGGTTTAACATTTTGATAGAGTATTGATTCCTTCATTCCTTTTATATAGGGAGAGTAGTTATGATAAGAAGAAAACAGTACAGCTACATGTTAAATCATTTAGTCATATTGAGCTATGTGGGGATGCATTTTCATTTGTCTCTTCGGCTCAGACACGATGAGAGTTGAAAGCAAAGGAAATACCCTACGAAAATCTTAGCATCTTCATTGTCTTTTAGACAATTTCTTTGTCTAGGGGATTTTGGAGGAGATCTCATTGACTGTATTTAATACTACATTCTTACAAATAAGGTATGTTTTCTTACCAACCAAGTGGCTACTAGGTTTTATGGTGAGCGTCTCCTTTCCACAAGAATCTGGATCTGACTCAGGCTTGATGTCAAGTCGTAAATTTTGTTAGTGTTAAGTGTAGCCTCCTCAATATGGAGATGTGCTACATAACTGACCCTTTTTTGATAGGAAAAGGCATAAATGGTGATGATGATGAGTCATGTTCGTTAAGCATCTTGAAAGATAATCATCTCCTCTTATATCAGCCTTTTTCTTTTCTGCTTTATAATGTCACCGCACCCCACCTTGGTGAGGGCGTTTGAAGAAGAGAGGGTCCAAGGATTTTGATGGGGTTTAGGATTTAGTTTGTCTTCTTCATTTGGAAAGTGTTCTTTGGTTTGAAGCTGATAGAGGAGAGTGTGTAGAGACTTTGGATTTGTTTTAGTGAAGAGTGAAAGCATAAAAATGAGGCTTATTTTCTAATACCCTCTTAAGCTTTCCTGGTTTTCTCAGAAACCCCCCCTCAACTTCCGAATCCCAAAAAAACCATCTCAGCTATCTTCAAATTCCAAGAAACCCCCCCTTTGTTAACTGTATGGGGTCACGTGCCCTTCATGTGTCTGTTTGACAAAATTATCCTTAGTTCATCACATGTCTTGCACATGTTTCTTTGTGAGGGGAGGGGCAAGAAAGTAATTTCCTGCTCGTCGTTAATTCCGTTATGGGCTAAACGGTGAAATAGATACTTGAGGGGTATTTTTTAGATTTTGGAAGTTTGAGGGGGGGTTTTCTCAGAAAACAGGAAAGTTTAAGGGGTATTAAGAAAATAAGCCGAAATGAAATTGTTTATGTATATATGCGCATACAAAAGATAGGTGCTCCATATCAAGCTTGCAGACTTGAGCTTGATCTCGAGCCAAATCAGCTATGTTTATGATAGTCAATTATTGAAGAAAGCTTAAATTTTCTTCACTATGGTCTCGTTTAGATTACTGAACATGCATGAGCGAGCTTTACTGAACAGACTCTCTTTTTTCCCAAAACTAATTACAGCTCTATGTGTGTGGATGTCGCTAGTGTACAGTTTTACTTGGCTCCTAAAAATCTTCCCATAAGATTCTTTTTTTTGAAATACTTATATTTAAGCTCGGTCAAATTTACATTCTTCCTGATTGTGTGTTACATTTCTTACTTGCAAACAATTCAAGTACTTTTGCTATTCCAGCTTTAGTATTTTTAGGCTGACTGTTTCCTCCTCCATTATACATCAGTATCAATTGCTTTCTGCATGTATTTGATTGTTCGTTGCTGATATAAGTTGCTATGGCTTTTTAGGAAGGGTTTAGTCACGATCGTGGTCTGTACCAGCGAAGTTTTGAAGAGCTATTTGATCTGTCAAATTCAGATTCAACATCGACTTCTCAGTATAAATTTTATGTCACTGCATTTGAACTTCACAATGAACAGGTATTTCTGTTGAATTATCCCGACCTGATTCTCTATAATGGCATACTTATTCACATTCAGTAGTCTAAGCATCCTCTAATGGAATATTTTAACCTGTTGTTCAAGTTTTCTAACTGCTTGTTTTGTCCTATTCTAATTTTTCCAGTACTTATCTTATTAAGTTTATATGTGATGTACTGCTTATGTTTACTTTTTATTTTTCAAAAATAGGTTCAAGATTTGCTAGCAGAATCAGGAAGCAGCACATTGAGAGTTCGAATGGGCCCCCCAGATTCTGTTATGGAACTTGTGCAGGAGAAAGTCGAGAATCCCTTGGAATTCTCTAGAGTACTAAAAACAGCACTTCGGAATTGCGGAACAGACTCCTCAAAGGCCATCGTGTCACACTTGTATGCCAATAAATAGGCTAGAAATTAAATTACAGTAAACTACATGACTTTTCAATCTTTTTCACAACCTACTATGAAGTTGCTTTCTTATAGCAGTTCCCATGAATCTTCCTTTCACTTTTCAGAAACAATCATCCCTTGCTCTTCTGTCAAGTAAGTGTTCATGTGCCTAGCATGTATTTTAATGATGCAATGCCCTAAGCCTAATAATTGACACTCTTGACTACTTGTCAGTTGAAAAAATTATAAGAAAATAAGTCAAAATGGTAATTAAATTATTTCTCATAAAAAATATAAAGAAAATTGTTTTGGCACCATCACTAGATATTTATATAATTATCTATTATTTTTATCTATTATTTAATTGTTAGTAGTAGAACTTTATTTGTATAATAGTTATTATAAGCTACTATACATTGTTAGTTCTCGAAAGAGCTATTATAAGATCATTAAGGGCCTGTATGGGGATCATGGTTCACAGTCGCGGTCTCGGCCGCCGACTCGGCGGGCACTGAGACGGATCGGTCTCGGCGACTCGGATCGGTATCGGGCGATACGCGCAAAACGCTATAGAGAAAGCTCAAAAATTTTGAAAAAATCACGACAAATTTTAAAAAATGTAGATACCCACATTCATGTATCACATGTCCAAAATATATCACCTAGCATACTAAATATAAAGCGAAAGTATAAATACACGCGTCGTCGGTAGAAGCATATCAAATACATACACAATATAGTAAATTACACAACTACATTCATAAATACATGCTAATGTAGTTATTTTCACATTGAATTGTGATGAGGCACAAAATCATCATCATAATGCCGAGTCGACCGAGTCAACTTTGATTCTCGGCCGAGTTGGCCTCCTCTGAGTTGAGCCGACCGACTCGTGACTCGGACTCGTCTCGGAGCGGGCCGAGACGGATACGACTCGGCCGACTCGTCTCCGACTCGGCCGAGTCTTTGAACCATGATGGGGATTACAATTATAATAGCTCCATTTTTGTGGTTTCATGGTCCTTAGGTGCAAAGTATTCTAACTGAGGTGTGTTTGGCTCACATTTTGGAGTTTGATAACTAGGGTTATCTGGGCTCAAACTAAAGGAAAAATGGAGGCGTATAAAATCCACTGTTATCTGCGTTAGTTTATCCTACCTCTAATCTCTCAAATGGAGTTGAGGGTTTGCAGAATGCCCTCTACCTCCACTTAAAGGTGACTCTCTGGTTATCCTAACTGCATATCCAAACAACCTAACACATTACTTTAACCAAAAACTTCAAAACCAACTTTTCTGCAAAAATGCAACTCCATTAATGCTTATTTTCTTTATCATTTATTTTATTTAAATATCAATATTAAATGACATTTCTCCAAAATAAATTTATATCACAACCAGAACTGAATAAGTAACCATTTAACTAATCAAATTATAGAATATCCTAAAATTTATTATTTTATTTTACGGTGAAAGCGTAGTTTTATCCATTCATTAAGTCCTTAAAATATAAATAGGAGTTAGACTAGGCTTCTCCTAGCAGGAGTTGAAGATGATAGAGAGCATTCACTTTGAAGGTCAACTCTCTTGAAATTGATCTACATTTGGAGTGGCTAAAAGCCAAAGTTTGTACTATATTAATTAAATAATACCATTTAACTAATAGAATTATAAAATATCCTAAATTTTATTATTTTAGTTAACGGCAAATGCATAGTTTTATCCATTCATTACTTAAAATATAAATAAGAGTTAGACTAGGCTTCTCCTAGCAGGAATTGGAGTCAAATTCTACATATTCGTGTTAGATGGTAGAGATCATCAACTTTGAAGGTTAACTCTTTTGAAGTTGATCTACATTTGGAGTGGCTAAAAACCAACATTTAGACTATTTTAAGTTTTGTTATCCATCCGTGGAGTAGCTGCAAAATGGACAACTGGGAGTAGTGATTATATAATTTTACGGTGTAGAATGTTTCAAACAGGGATCAAAGTCTCGGCATAGTCGGAGACGACTCTGCGGGAGACAATACGAGTCAGAGACTCGAATCACACTTTTGGGCAGAATCGGCCTCACTCGGGGCCGACTCGTCGATGACTCAGCTGAGCCCGAGATGACTTGGGACGACTGGGCCGAGTCGGCCCCCAGTCGGGCTGATTGTACACACGTGATCAAGGCCGGTTAAAAGCAAAAAAAAAAAAAAAATCAGATCGAGATCTACCTCTTTCTCTCTTCCTCTCCTCGTCGTCGCCATTCGCCTCAGTCCTCGTCGTCGCCGTGAGCCCCCGCTGCCATCGCCACCCCCAGGTCTCTCTCTTCCCCTGTCTTCCTCTGATCTCTCCCTTCCTCCGAACTATTGCTCTCTGTCTTTCTCCCTTTATGTCTTTCTCTCCTCTCTCTCTCCTGCTCTGTCTCCTTCTCTCCCTTTCTCCGTCTTTCTCCCTCTCCATCTTTGTCTCACTCTCACTCTATCTCCATCTCTCTGTCTCTCTCTCTCTCTCTCTCCGAGTCTGATCTCTTCTCTCTCCCTTTCTCCTCTCTCCCCCTCTCTGTCTCTCTCCTATCTCCATTTCTTTGTCTCAATCCCACTCTCTGTCGCCCTCTCTCAGTCTCTCTGCCTCTCTCGGTCTCCTTCTCTCCCTCCTTTCTCCCTCTCTCTGTCTCCCTCCTCTCTCCCTCACTCAGTCTCTCTCTCCTTCTCTCGGTCTATCTCCTCTCCCCCTCTCTCTCCACCCCTCTCTTTTATATTGTATTTTTATTTAATTTAGTTATTTTTTGTAATTTAGTAATTTTAATGTAATTCAGTAATTTGAGATAATAATGATGATTTTTGTGCCTCATTGCAATTCAATGTGAATGACTATATTAGCATGTATTTATGAATTGTTCTGTGCAATTTACTATATTATGTATGTATTTTGATATGCTTTGACGCGTGTGTTTATGTTTTCACTTTATGTTTAGTGTGTTAGGTGGTATGTTTTGAACATGTGATACATGAATATTGATGTTTACATTTTTTAAAAAAAATTTGTTGTGTTTTTTTCAGAATTTTTTGAGCTTTCTATGTAGCCTTTTGCGCATATCGCCTAAGACTGATCTGAGACGCCGCGACCAATCCGTCTCAGTATCCACTGAGTCGGCGGCCGAGACCGCGACTTCGAACCATGGTTTCAAACCCAATAAAAATTAGTTTCCAAGGGTTCTAAATTGTTTTGATCATGGTCCTAAAGTTGGATTTTCAATTTGAATTTCCCAACATGTAAATAGTTTATTTTTACTAATTCCTAATTTATCAATAATATTATTTATATTTTTGTTTGTTTATTCTTGTTCATCATTTTGTTTTTATTTCTTCTCTTCGAATTGTAAATTTTTTTTTCAATCCATCTTCGACCCATCAGTCCCAAGTCTTATTCTCCCTCCCCTCATAGTCTCTCCCTTTTTCATTGATCTCCATCTGAATTTCAAGCAGTAAAAAAGTTTAGCATAAAAAGGAATTCTATTTTTCAAAATTGTAACCAGAGATGTATAGCAAACCATGACATGATCTTCAGAGAATTCAGTTCAAATCTGATTAAGGAGGAAGAAACATAGTTCATATTTTTCTTTAGAATCAGTATGAAAGATTGAGACTAGGTACTGTTAAATTTGAACTTTACGTATTTAGAAACAGGTTGATGCTTCAAAAGTTATCATAAAAACACCAACTCTTTTTGTTAAAGCTGGAATCAGAGGTCTGGAGCAAATGATGACATGATCTTCATAAAATTGGCTTTACATCGAATAAAATAGACTATTTTTTTCCCTTTAGACGTCAGTATGAAACATGAATTCGTCATAGAAATTTGACGCGCATCAAGAATTTAACAGAGAAATTAGAAAAGGCATCATTTTCTGTCAAAATTTAAATCAGACTATGGACCAACCTGTGGCAGGTTGTGATGGGTGGATGTTGATTGGAAAGTAACAAGGGAGAAGAGGAGGATGAAGAGGAAAAGGAAAAAGATACAAAATTTTCTAGAAAAAATGCTTAGTTTGTTTGTGACAATATATAGGGTGTCTTTTTTTTTTGGGTGCAAAGAACAATTTCTTCTTCTTCTGTGTATTCTTTATATTAAGTTAAATGATCAAAAGGGAATATTATAATTTCAGATATGCCATTAAGGGCCACATGGTAGTTATTTGTAGAAGGGAAAGTTCATGTGTACAAATAATGAATAATGACTAAATTCATGGTAGTTTAGTATAATTTACACGGATAAATATATGACATGAGTTTGAGCATTTGTTGCATAATTAACTTCTCTGACTTCCATTCCAGCTCTTGTACCTATAGCTATTTCCCAAATTCGACAATTACAAGCATGACTCATACAGTTGGTTTTTTTTTTTTTAGTGACAATAACATGCATATAGTGCTTCACAGAGCTTTTATTGTTTGTAGATTCCGTTACGTTTTTCCTAGACATTCAGTATGCCTTTATTACTTTCAGGATCATTACCATTCATATACAATATAGCAATTGGGTCTCTAGGGAAAATATATACAGTAAGCTTTCACTAGTAGATTTACCCGGAAGTGAATGCTTACTTGTGGAGATGCTAGCGGGAATCATGTAAAGGATTTTCTTCATGTGTCAAAATCATTATCCGCGTAAGTATTGTTGTAAAAAGTTACATTTCTTTTTAATAAATTGTAGGGCTATTAATGTTAGAGCTTCCACACAGAATTCCATGCTTTACATTTTTCTGTTGTTTAATTTCTAGCAACTGTACATTTATTACATTTACATTAACTCGCATTTCTGTGTCATCCATCATCAGTTTCAACTTATGACATGGAGCTTGTGAATCACCCATGTGCGTCCTGATCAACTTTCATTAGTATTCAGTTGAACTTGAGTTGTTTTCCACTGATTTGCTTCTTATCTCTATATATTTTTAGACACTTGTGTTTCTCTGCTTTAAATAACCCTGACTTAACAAATTTGGACTTTAGATCAGCTAAATTCTATGAATGTTTTATCCATTGCATCTTAATTTATGATGGGATTTACATTAGTGAAGAAATATAGTTATTTGTAGGAATAATTCATAATCCTACTTGATAAAGATACAACTGTGACAACTGTATTCTCTTTCTCAGCCAATTATACAAGTTCTAAGTGAGAAGATACAACTACAATCTCTCTCACCTCCATATCCACCCAGCACGATGCACCCTTCCCATCATTCAACCATAACAATTCTGCAAGTTATCACTGGCTACTGGAAGATAAAATATTTTGTCATGGAACCTTTGTGTTTTAATCATATAACGAGTCTGCATTAGTAGTACCATCCATCAAGATAATACAAAATTGTGGCCGTTCATCTCCTACATTTCTTTGCTTCTCAATAGGAAGGTGGTAGAGATACTTTTGGAGCCAGTTACATATTATACATTCTCAGTCACTTGGATTACTTGCGGAGACAATTCAATTATGTGGTTCTGCTACTGGTGACCCTTCTGTAATTGCAATAGTTCAAACTCGTTCAATGTGCTTCTTAGTATCACTGCAGATAAAATTGTTGATATGGGTAGGACCTGAGGTGTCTAAATTATTTTGGGGCAAAATAGTTTCCTGCTACATTAGCTTTGAATCATGTTTTGTTTTCCTTTCCATGCCTAGACTACGTCGAGGTATCTGCTAACCACCATCTTTGATGGCCAAAGACTCAGTAAAATTTTGATAGATAAAGTTTTTTAAGAGAGTAAATACTTAAATTTATTATGTATCTGTTGTACATAAGGAACATGCATATGCAACACATGCACAATTCTCGATAGTACCTCTGCTCTTCAAACTAAGTGGATTCCCCACTTGGCAAAGGAAGCAGCAGTAGCATTAGTTGCTCAAGTCATATACTTTCCTTTCTGTAATGAGTCAATGACTTGCATGACCTCAATCTCCTTGTTCTGAATCAGTTTTTTGTTAGCTTGAAATCTCCATCTTGTCCGTCTTGACTTCTAGCCTTTAAAGGGTCAGATACAAATGCAACAGTTATAACTTCCTTTTGGACCCTTGTGCCTAAATATTTGCTTCCATTGTCTGGCCTTCCATAGATTACCTCCAGGTTATTTATAATAACTCTTGAAAAAAATTCTGATTCCTGTGTCAGCTGTACTTTATATTATGCCACTAATCCTCTAATCTGTCTTCCCTTAACAATTAGCTGATCATGGACTCGCTAAATGCTTTTCTTCCTCTTAGACATGATTGTGCTAGTTTAACTGGGGAGGTGGCCCTTAAGACTTTAATGGGCTGAAAGAGATGCCTGTTGCAGATGTTATGCTCGGATTGGTTGTTGCTCTAATTGAGACATACATTAGTCTATTGATTTTCCATTTGTTGTTGACATTTTAGATCTAAATTCTTGCGGATTGGTAATAATGTTTAGAGGCAAGGTTGGATGGGTGGATGATGTTCCCTGGCACTATTTAGTATCTGACGCTGCCTAGAATACACTATTCCCTTCCTTTTTCTGATTAGTGATTCTATAGCTACCAGTAAATCATATTTACATATCTTCTATTTATTTTGCATCTTTTTTCTAGTCTTTCCTAGTGATGTGAAACATGTATGTGTGTGTAAATCAACAATAAAACACTCAATCACGCTTCACCAACATGAAACGATCGTTGGTAGGAAATGATTAAAGCTGATAATGCAGATATGGGTTAAACAAAGTAACATGCATAGACTACTCCAATTTCAATCGTAAATCAATTAAAGATAATAAATATGTAGGCAAAAGATTTTACAATCAGTAGGTAAGCATATACACACAATCTCACATTTGTGGACAACAGTTAAATCGATAAAAACTCAGAGATTATAATATCAACTCGAAATAATTAATTTGGATAAGAAACATACCTACTGAGGATCAGGTGTGACCTCAGTATCCTTGTGATAATTATAATGTGTAGAGCTTGCTTCCCCGAATCCAATACTTCAAACCGTACGTGATTTGGACTCCAAATAGATGAGTTATGGCCTGAAAATCAACTTGCTTATTGGGTCTGTTTTGCTTAACAAGTTTAGTGTTCATTGCAGATATTGTTACTGTAGCATCTCGGTTTACTAACAACGGTACTGTAGCAATATATTTTTCTGATTCTTTTTTCTAGGGTTTTGAATTGAGAATTGGAGAAATAGAGTTAAAGTTTACAATACAATTTAAAGATCGAAGATAAGAATAAGGGTTTGGAAGAGGAGAGAGGAGATAGGGAAGATGATATACTAGATAGGGTTTCATACCACTAATCTAGAGTTTCTCTAAGGCTTCACACAAAAAGAGAGTTATTTGGGAGAGAACTCATCACTCACAAATTTTGTGAATAATTTCATAAACTTCTTCATTGCCTTCCATATTGTTTGATACAAGAGGTCTTATATAGGCTTGTACAAAATTGATTACAACTCAAGGTAAAACTCTTAATTAAAATAGAATTACAATTTCAAATTTTAGAAATTGAACTCATAATAAAAATACAACTATAAAATAAAGAAACTCAAAATAAAGAAACTAAAATACATAGAGTTCTACTACAAGGAATTGGAACGAGGCGCCTTCTCCACCGATGATACACGTGCCATACACGTAATTTGATGTCCACATCACTTAGTCTAGAAATCTAAGTAGCTGTGCCCAGAAATCTTACCATTTCGAGGCCTTGGCGTAAACTAATAATACAGAAATAACCTTTTACTACTATAATAATCTCTTTGTATAGACTATAGAGTCTTCTCGATATATGTCAACAGAGAATTTTTTATCCATTTTGTAAGAACGCGTCTTTGTCGCAGAAACAAACAACTTGCTAACTTAGTTGGGAGATTGAGTCTACCCAGGACTTTAATTAGCACATAGAAGGTAGCATTCACATCACTGATGATTCTCACCTTTCTCTGGACTGTATGATTGTAGAAAGAAATAGATTTGTGGTCAGTTGGGTTATAATTCTTGTTTCTCTCTCTTCTGTGTCACCAGGAAGCAAGCACATGTCTTGTTGATTTAAGCTTTTTCAATTAATAAGGCTTTTTGTTAGCATGATAACTTTTTTAATTGACTCCAAAACAACTTATCAAAAACAATTTTTTTGCTCAAGGTTTAAAGGCTCCATATGGCAAAGTGATATGGCTTTCTATGATCAAGCTGTTTAACGCATTCTTTAACCTAATTTCAAACATATTTTTGTCTAATACATGTAGTCAGATTTACAACTCTTGCCTTTCTCCTTCTTATCTTTCTCCTTCTTTCTTCTTTCCCATTGCCTTCTGTTTCTCCGTGTGTGCATTTGCTTGCTTGCACATGCGCATGTTCGGTGTGTGATTTGAGGATAATTTAAAAGAAGTTCCAACTCCTCTTCCACTTTAATTATCCTATTGGCTTGGTATTTGTTTCAAAATTGTTAAGGTTCTTAGAAAATTCATTATCATGTTCAGTGTGGATTTCTTTTTCTCTTACTTTCTTGTCAAGTAGATACATTTGTTTATTGTCACTTCATTTGAACTGTGTTTGTTTCTTTATTCTTTACCTCTCACTTCTTGGGCTGCATGTAGGTTGGGGGATGTTTTGTCTTCCTTGACTTCGAAGAAAGAAACTATACCTTATGAGAACTCAAGACTAACAAGAATCCTTTTCGACTCTCTAGGTAAATGTTCACTTCTCTTATTTTCATGCTTCGACTTTTCTGTGCAGATGTCACATTTCTTATGCTGATAGTTAAGTTTTCTGTCCATCCTGTTGTTTTATATGTTTTGATGATTTTAATGAAGGTGACCAAAAGTCATGGATCCCAAAACCAACATTTAGGCACCTTTTCTTATTCATTCTCTCTCTTGTCTTTTCATTTTTCCTTACTGTGGTTTTCTTCAAGTTCTTGTACAATGAAATAGGAATTTGACATGACCATACTCCCCATCCAGACATAGTCTGCATATGGCCCAGCAGTACACTAGATTAATGCTGTAAAACCTTATCTTTAATGTATTCCATCCAAGTTTTTTTCAACTTCCATTAGTTTTCTTTTCCAAAGTTTGATTAGCCTGCGCACACACATGATTAATTTTTTTTTATTTTTTTAGAGGGATTGATCGGTTGGTGTTTTCAAGCACGTCATTTTCCTTTTTCTTATTTTGAACAACAGTTGTCTTTGGGGCTTTTAAGGATTTATCCACTCCATGCAATCATTGGAGAGATACCAAACCCTCCATTATAGAATCTTGAGAAGGAAGTAGAAAAGTTATTGGCTTTATAAGCTTCAAGAAGATGGAACATCTGTTTTCGCTTGAGGCTTTTGATGTAATACAGCAGGATCACAATTACCTTCCAACTAAAATTTGAGCATTAGAGTTTTGAAAGAAGAAATAAAATAGGAAATTAGGGTTTCAAAAAAGGAGAAAAGAAAAATGGGATAAATTTGGGCTCACACCCCTTGCACCACAAGCTTCACATCCCTTACGCCACGTGTTTCACACTCCAATCTCAAGAACTTAAAAGCTCGAGAAATTTAACTCAAATTTTATTTAATCATTGTCTACTGAATAGAAAGTACTGAGGCTTATTTATTGGCTTTACAAAAAGACACTACTCGGATATAACCGATGTGGTATTAAAACACAATAAAAGCAGCGACTAGACTAAAAAATAAACTAACGCAATAGAAGACAACTAGCACTTGTGTGATCTCTGCATTATTTCCCTCGAGCTGGGAAAAACTCGACTATGTCGAGTGAGGACTTCCCTCACGAAGCATCTCAGGCCAAAGTGGTAGCCGTGACAGCAGCACTAGTGCATCACATGGAGACCAAGGTGGTGGAGGTGGAATTGGTTCCCGTGGCAGACCGGCCGTAGTCGATGGTAACTCGAGCAAGATATGTGCAGCATAATAAGACAACTCAGTTCCTCTAAAAACTAACCCTCATACCAAAGTACTAATCTCTTGTGAAACTATCTCCTGGAGGAAAATCTGCAAGGGGTTGTACACATCAGGTGATCTCAAGAAAAATGATACCTTCATAGCTGTCAAAAGTGATACTAGCTTTAAGGTAGGCCCTGCTAGAATATCAACAAGGAGCTCTTCAACTTCTGTGGACCAAAAGGAAATCTCTTCCTGCGGTGACACCAACTCAGCAACAACTTCTGGCTCTAGTTCTGGATCTTCAACAATCTCTACCTCCTTGCCTTCTAGTATCTTCACCATGCCAGTGAGGATCTTCTTACATTCAGCGACCAGATCGTTGAATTGTGGCCCCTAAAGATGTAGGGCATACCTAGTACGAAGAAGCTCTTGTAAGATAAGCCAATGTCGACAGTCGATATAACTATCTTCCCACCACCAATAAGCTTCTCCAACCAGCTTCAATTGGGCACAACGACACTTCTGCTCAGATGTCAAGGAGAAGTACCTGAAAGAACTTCAACATTGTTTTCTCACTTTTCATACCCATCTTGATCATCAAAACCCCGAAAATATGGGAGAGCTGCATGCATGTCCCTTTCAACCTCCTTATCACCATCAATATATATGTATTTTTCACAAAAGTAAAACCCTATGAATAAAATTTAGTGCATAAAGATTAGAAGTTACCTAAGAATTTCAGTGGGTTGATCTGGACTCAAATTGGATGAAAATGTGACCTGAAACGCTGATTTTCTACTGCAGGGACAATATCAGCACCAAACACGGGCTCGCTGAGGTCCGGTCTGCTGTTCAAGTGCTACAAATTCTCTTCAATGGCTCTGGGGCTCAGTCACGAACCCAACGCTTCGAACAGAGCTCGAAAGGGACTTCGAACGACGAGTTTTGGGTTGTGGGGGAGATGAACAGTAATCGGGGTGATTACTATTCACGGAACAGTAACTGGGTGTTACTGTTCACGGAACAATAGTCGGGTGTTACTGTTCACGGAACAGTAATCGGAACAATACATTTTTTTAAAGGTAGATCTAGGGTTTTGGAGACGGAAAAAAGTTCGAATGGAATTGGGACCATGGTTCACAGTCGCGGTCTCGGCCGTCGACTCGGCGGACACTGAGACGGATCTATCTCGGCGACTCGGATCGGTATCGAGCGATACGCGTAAAATGCTACATAGAAAGCTCAAAAAATTCTGAAAAAATCACGACAAATCTTAAAAAAATGTAAACATCCACATTCATGTATCACATGTCCAAAATATATCATCTAGCACGCTAAACATAAAGCGAAAGCATAAATACACGCGTCGTCGGTATAAGCATATTAAAATACATGCACAATATAGTAATTACACAAACTACATTCATAAATACATGCTAATGTAGTTATTTTCACATTGAATTGCGATGTGGCACAAAATCATCATCATAATGCCGAGTCGACCGAGTAAACTCCGATTCGCGACCGAGTCGTCCTCCTCTGAGTTGAGTCGACCGACTCGTGACTCGGACTCGTCTTGGAGTGGGCCGAGACGGATACGACTTGGCTGACTCGTCTCCGACTCAGCCGAGTCTTTGAACCGTGATTGGGACCAAAGCTCTGATACCAAGCTCTGATGTAATACAAGAGGATCACAATCATTTTCAAACTAAAATTTTAGGATTAGGATTTTGAAAGAAGAAATAAAATAGGGAATACGGTTTCAGAAATGGAGATAAGAAAAACAGGATAAATTTGGGCTCGCACCCCTTGTACCACGAGCTTCACACTCCTTATGCCACGAGTTTCACACTCTAATCTCAAGAACTCAAAAGCTCAGAAAATTTAATTGGAAATTTTCATTTAATCATTGTCTACTGAATAAAAGGTACTGATGCTTATTTATGAGCTTTACAAAAAGACACTACTCGGTTATAACTGATGTGGTACTAAAACACAATAAAAGCAACAACTAGACTGAAAAATAAACTAAGGCAATTGAAGACAACTGGCACTTGTGTGATGTCCCCATCACTTTTACCAAGAACATGGATCTCATGGCCGTAATGATTTCCTTAAACTTTAAGGCTTCAATAATATCTCAGTTCTCTTCAAGTCACCTAGCTGAAAAAGGCTTCCTCAATGAATAATGTCCAAGAAAGGAAGTGGATAGAACTCTAACGATTTTGGGTTCTTGTCCCTCCTGACCCAACTAGTCACTAAACCACTTATTTTTTTCCTATCATGACCCTATTGATAAATGCTGAATTAGCAGCCCTGATTGCCAGGCATGACATCCATTATCAACGTCCAATTTTTGGGTTATAAAAGAGAGCTTAGAGTGGTCTCAGTGCCATATATTGTTTGCATTGGTCTTTATATAGCTATAGATAGTCACACTTGTTAGTGAGATCTTGATTAGATAACAATTAGCATCTTATAACAATTTCACATGATCTCGCCAAGTAGGTATTTCTTCCGCTCTTTTCTTTTATTTTCTAAGGTCATTCCAAGTGAAATAAACAATGGATTAGCTGAAACTTCACGTAAAGAGCTGCTTTATCATCAAAGTCTTCAAAGACAAGCTGGGTGTGAGATTCTGACTAACTGAATGAAATTCATTCTAACTCTCATGACTTGAGACACGAGGCATGACTTCAGATGAATTTTTGACATCCTTAATAGAAACCTGGAAATATGTTGTATTGTTCTGCAAAAATTACATCAGATGATTTATTATCTTGCTTCGAGTAGTGATGGCTATAATCAATAATACAATTTTGTAGAAAGCATTAATCAACATAAAGTGGGGAGGGGCCACATGGTGCTTTGCCACGTAAGCCATCGTTTTGTGCCTACTGAGAGGCAAACAATTATTTTGAAAAAAGTGCAAGAAATAGAGGAAAAGTTCATAATGATCTGATCTATGAATCACGACGAGAAAACTTAAAAAAATAACATTCGCCGTCTTCCCCTACGCTGCAGCTTCCGCGGGGGACTTTTTTTAAGAACTTAGGATGGAGCTAATGATCCAGCCATAACATATATATAGATAGACTTGTGTCATTCCGGAAGGATTCGAGTCCGAATCCTTCTCACTCAAACACCAACATCCGACATTCAAATATAAGATCCACTTCGTTGAAGTTGATCTATATTATTTAAAGTAAGTAAAAAAAATTAAGTATTTTGAATACTTCATACCTATTCATCAAGCGACGCAAAATGGACGGCCGAAAGTAGGGAGTTGGTTAGGCCTATGTCTTTAGACATACAAATTCTCAATTCGGCCATTTGATGATGATCTAAACATTTAAAAACTCCTATAAACTAATTTTTGTTAGGTTTCAAATATTCTACACCATTAAACTAACCAACTTACTATTTAGGCCGTCCGTTTTTTCCTACTTGATGCATGGACAAAAAGTATTTAAAATACTTGATTTTTGGTTTATAGATACTTCAAATAATATAGATCAACTTCAACGGAATGGATCTTGTATTTGAATGTCGTAAGGTTGTATTTGAGTGGGAAGGATTCGAGGCATTCGACCTCGAATCCTTCTGGAATGACACAAATAGAGAGACTTGTGTAGTTCTGGAAGGATTCGAGTCCGAGCGCTTCTCACTCAAATATCAACATCTGACATTCAAATATAAGACCCACTCAGTTTAAGTTGATCTATATTATTTCAAGTATCTATATAAAATTAAGTATTTTAAATACTTTTTGCCCATCCATCAACCTGCGCAAAATGAACGACTGAAAGTAGTGAGTTGGTTAGATCTATGTCTTTAGAAATACAAATTCTCAATCCGACCATTTGATCATGATCTAAACATTTAAAAATCCCCACAAACAAATTTTTGTTAGGTTTCAAATGTTCTTCACCGTTAAACTAACCAACTCACTATTTAGGCCGTTCGTTTTTTTCCTACTTGATCATTGACAAAATGTATTTAAAATATTTGATTTTTGGTTTATAGATACTTGAAATAATATAGATCAACTTCAACGGGATGGATCTTGTATTCGGATGATGTATGTCGGTATTTGAGTGGGAAGGATTTGAGCTCGAATCCTTTCAGAACTACACACATATATGAGATAGACTTGTGTAGTTTTGAAAGGATTCGAGCCCGAATCCTTCCCACTCAAATACCGACATACATCATCCGAATACAAGCTTATTCCGTTGAAGTTGATCTATATTATTTCAAGTATATATAAACCAAAAATCAAGTATTTTAATTACTTTTTGCCCAGCATCAAGCAGGGGAAAACGGACGGCCTAAACAGTGAGTTGGTTAGTTTAACGATATAGAACTTTTGAAACCTAACAAAAATTGGTTTGTAGGGTTTTTAAATTTTAGATCATGATCAAATGTCCGAATTGAGAATTTGTATATCTAAAGACATAGATCTAACCAACTCACTACTTTCAGTCGTTCATTTTGTGCCGCTTGATGGATGGGCAAAAAATATTCAAAATACTTGATTTTTGATTTATAATACTTGAAATAATATGGATCAATTTTAATAGAATGGATCTTGTATTAAGATGTCGGATAGTGGTATTTGAGTGGGAAGAATTTGTGCTCGAATCCTTCTGGAACTACACAAATCTATCTGATGCAGACATCATTAAGCTGAGCCCAATTCAAAGCCCAATTGAAAAGCTTGAAAAATGTACCGAAGGAGGCCCAAGAATTTTATGACAATTTGGCTCTAGGAGTTGTAAAATCAAAGTAGTATTAGGAGTTCTAGTTTCTATTTCTTGTATTTTTTGTTTTTAGTAATATGATTTGTAGGAGGATTACTACTTTTATTTTTATGTATTTTTCTTTTTCTTTTAGACTTTTGATTTCTTTTAGGAGTTGGATTATGTAATCCAAATAGAAGGAGGAGATACAATTTTTGTAGCCTATATAAAGGCCCATGTATTCACTTTTTCAATGAACAATTAATGAAAGTTTTTCACTCTCAAATTGAGTTGGATTATTGGATTTCTCGATCCTAAATTCTGTTAGTGGTGCGATGCCCTAATCAAACTCAATTAGTAGTGGGATGCTCTAATTGATTTATCTATTTCTATTCCCTTTCTATCTTCCCTTTAAATTTCCTCTCAAATAAATCTTTGTCGAATGTTCCGTCGCTAAATCTCTCTCTCATCACACATTTAACAATTTTGGCCTTGTCTGCATAAGCATCTCGACTCCTCGATGATACTATTTTCGTCGACTGTACCTGTTCTCATCTACGTGAGTTGAGAGATCAACCAACAATCAACAAGCAAGTTAAGATCAAATTTACAATCATTTTATGTATTTTTCTTATTATATCTACTTTTTAATTACAAATCTAGATATTCATCATCTAGTCTGTTATCTATTCTGATCTTCTGTCCACATTAAAAGTAAGCGAGTGATTCTGTTTCTCTCTTGTGATTGTTTGACTTCTTTATTGCGTATATAATTTGATTTTCTGCATAAATAAAAGTTTTCTATAGGAGTCTAGGGAATTTGTTGCACACACTAGTTGGTGAACACATGAGAAGTTGGGATCTTAAACTAGCCACTGCAGAATTTACATATAATACAGCTGTGAATAGGGCTATAGGAAAATTATATGAGATTATTTATGGTTTTAGACTTAGACAAGTCATAGACCTTATTCCTATGTCCAATCACATTAAAGCATCAGATTTCACATCAGCATTTGCATCACATGTGCATGACTTGCACGAAGAAGTTATGGATAAAATTGCTCAAAGTAACGACAACTACAGGTTAAGAGATGATGTAAAAAAGATTTAAAACTTTTAATGTTGGTGATTATATGTACGGATTCGTCCGGAACGATTTTCACCGGGAATTGTTAAGAAACTACATGCTCGTAGTGTTGGTCCATTTCAGATTTTAAAGAAGCTAAACGATAATACTTATATTATTGATCTTTCTTAAGGTTTTTGTATCAGTTCTACATTCAATATGAAGATCTAGTTGATTACAAGGGTTCTGATTTAATTCTAACAACTCATTAGATGATGAGCCATTCCTTTAGCCTATTTCTAAGAGACCTCTTCCGCCACTTCCAAATATATTACCTAGTACAGTCAGTGTTTTAAATGTCGGATATCGGAAAAATGTTGGATGTCGTAATCAGATGTCAGATTTCGAACTTCAAAGATATTTCGGGGTCATCTATTAAATTTCGGACGTCATGGCGGATAACAGATATATGTCCTAAATGTCATAAATACTGTAATTTTAAATTTTTTTTAATCAAGGCAATACATATATAAGTTATGCAAAACTACATAAATATGTTTAGGATATGTATACTTACCTTAATATTTTGCATACATTCATTAACCCATTGTAAGAATTTCTCAATTGCTCCAACTTTCAAAACCAACCAACATATTGTGTTTTTCCCGAAATGTCGGCTGACATTTTCTTGAAATGTCGGCTAACATATCAGATTTTTCCCGAAATGTCGGCCGACATTTTTCAAAACGTCATTTCACATAAGGGTGGAGATGTCGTGGGCATGAGAAGTTGAAAATGAAATGTAGGCCGACATTTCGGATATAACTGATATTTAAAACACCTAATATAGTGGATCAGATTGATAAAATTGTGAATGATGAAATTATTACCACAAAGGGCCTGTTTGGTTAAGGGTGAAAGTGAGAAAGTGAAGAAGTGAGGAAGTGGTAATAGTTCCCTTTGGAACTTGAGAATTGGTTAGTAAGTTTTTCGGTGTTTGAATGTTTTTGAAAAGTGTGATTTGAAAAATGTTATGTTTTTTTCGGTGTTTGAATGATAATGTGGAAGTGAAAGTGAAAAAGTTGACTACAAAGTTGACCGCAAAATAATATTAAAATAAAAATTAATTAAGAAAAAATAAAAATGAACTGTAATTAGAATGCAAGTGAGATTTTCATGAGCAAAAAATTAACTATTTTGTAGTACAACTTATTACAAGTGAGATTTACATGACCACAAAATTAACTGTAGCACTCTGGAAGTGAGGAAATGGTTGTGCAAAAGAGAAAAAAGAAAAGAAAAAGAACTTTTTCTATTTTCCTTTTCTGGTGTTTGGATGAACAGCGAAAATGGGAAAGACACTTCCCACTTTCTCACGTCCACCCCAATTCCTTGAATCCAAACATCCAAAAATAGTGGGACTCATAAGTATTTATTTTGATGGAAAGGAAATCACCCACAGATGATTCATGGATAAGATCGAAGTGAACTGCAAAAGATTAATCCTAACATATTAGAACAGTGAGTTCTTCCTTGAACTCAATAGAGTCGAGTTTTTTTCCAACCTGGAAAGAATGATTCGGATATCATGAAGCCGAAGCTCAATTCAAAGCCCAATTCAAAAGCTTAGAAAGTGTACCAAAAGAGGCCAAGAATACAATGACAATTTAGTTCTAAAAGGAGTTGGAAATCAGAGTAGTAGTAGGATTTTAATTTCTTTATGTAATAGAAATAGTAATCAAAATGTATTAGGATTATTATTCTCCTTCTCATATATTTTTATCTTTTTTTTTTAGATTTTTGATTTCTTTTAGGATTAATATTTCTAATTCAATTGTAACTTACAGCGCACAATTTTGTAGCATATACAAGGGCCCCAATGTATTCAATTGAGAACAACAATCAATGAAATTTTTTCTTCACTCTCAAATTGATTTTGATTATTAGATTTCTCAATCCTAAATTCTGTTAGTGGTGAGATACCCTTATCAGACTTTATTCGTAATGGCTGCTCTAATTGATTTATCTATCTCTGTTTCCTCTCTCTATCTCTCTTTCAAATTTTTTCTTCTTAAATAAATCTCCGTTGAATACTCTGTCGCCAAATCTCACTCTCTCTCGTCACGCATTCACCAACTTCAGCCTTCTTCTGCATAAGCGTCTCAACTCCTCGACGACCCTGTCTTCATCGGCTGTCATCTGCGTGAGTTCAAAGATCAACCAACAATCAGCAAGTTAAGATCAAATTTACAATCATCTCAAGTATTTTTTCTGATTATATCAACTTCTTAATTATAAGTATAGATATACATCATCTAGTCTGTTATCTGTCCACATAAATAAAAGCGAGCGAATCTGAATTGCTTTGTAATTTCAATATCATCTTTCTTGATAGTAGAATCATTTACTTGTAATAACTATAGCATACAATTAGTTTCTTGCTTTGATATGGATAAAGTACTCGCATGTTAAATAAAATAGCTGATATTGACTGTCTTCAGCTTTCTACTAATTATCTTTCTTGTTGGTGAAACATATTTTTGAGTTATTTTATCTATTGCTTCCGCTCCCGTACACGTTTCACTTCAGTAATATTTTGTACTGTTTCATTAATAGATTACTTCACACTCACATCCATTATCTCACTTGAAACAAGCTTGTAATGCTCTCATGTGTTTGGAGGTATTTAGTTTTGTTAAATAATATCCTACTATAACAAAGAGCCTGTTTTTCACGTCTTTTTAAGGAATACATGGCCCGAGGGTGTCTAAATGCCACTTTAAATTAAAAAATTCAAACAGGTCTGACACACTTATCATCTTCTTTTTTCAAAATCTGACACCGCTTTAGTCTTGGGGATATGTGTCAAGCAAGTGCCTATATCCAACGCATATACAAGACTCACTATGAAGTATCTATGCTTCCCAGTTGAAGACATAATTTTCTTAAAGAAAATACACGATGAGACCTCACTTTCAGGTTACCATGCTTCCTAGTTCAAGACATAATGTTCTTCAGCACAAGTGTTGGGGAATGGATAAAACAACACCCCCCCCCCCCCCCCCCCCCCCCCCCACACACACACACACCACACACCAAAAAAAAAAAAAAGGAAAAAAATTAAAAAAAACAACACACATACATTTATATACACCTTTTAATGTTATCTCTGCTTGCTCACTTGTGTGCATGTCTGCAATGCATACTACTTTTCAGTTTCTATTGTCGCATGATCTGTTAGGCATTTCACTTTGGCAGGGGGTAGTGCGAAGACTTTGTTGATTGTTCATATTTGTCCAAATGTTGCAAATCTGCCCAAAACATTGTCTGCCCTTAACTTTTCTGCAAGAGCGAGGAATGCAGAGCTTAGTCTTGGAAATCGAGATACAATTAAGAAATGGAGAGATGTGGTTGGTCCTAAGATCTAAATTTTCTTTTCTATCTTTTTGTATTAATGTTGAAGGAACATTTGAGCTGGTTTCCTTTTTTACATTTTATGGATTTTGTAGGCTAATGATTCACGAAAAGAGTTGTATGAGAAAGAGAAGGAAGTCCATGATCTGAGGCAAGAAATGGCAGGACTAAAGCTTGCTCTCAACGATGCCAATGATCAGTGCACTCTGCTATTCAATGAAGTCCAGAAGGCGTGGAAAGTTTCATTTACACTTCAGGCAGACATGAAGGTACTTTATCTTATATTTCTATGCATTGTAGTCACCTTCTCCCTTTCGAACTCTTGCATGGTTGTGGCCAACATATTTACGAATTGGCTTGAGTAAACTTCTAATCTACACATTTAATTAATCAAGGATGAAAGATTTCAGTGGTTTGAAGACTTTTCACCCTCTAATCAAGCCCCTATGTGTTTGTGTATGCACGTGTGAAAGAGGGTTATCCCGCTGGTAAAATTCCTTGCTCATGAAAGAGATTCTTGGTTAGGATCCTGTTAATGTCTTAAATCAGGGAGATAACTTGGGTAATGACATGGTGGTCGGAAAGAAGTTTATCTTACCAATCAATATGCGCGCGCACGCGCACACACAAACATCTAATGCATACAACAAAAACAAATGTGCTTATATAAATATACCATAGAATTCTCCATTACCTAGTGTGTCATTACACATAACCAATATATCATAGAAGTTTACCTGCTGGTAAATTCCTTGCTCATGAGAGAGAGGTTCTAGTTTAGGATCCTGTTAATGAAATCAGGAAGGTGACTTGGGTAATGACATGGTGGTCGCGAAGAAGTTTATCTTACCAATCAATATGTACACATACACACATCTAATGCATACAACAAATACACGTGTGCTTATATAAATATACCCTGGAATTTTCCAATACCCAATTTGTGTCGTAGCACATAACCAATAATCCCCAGTCTGAGAACCATGTGTGTCATCTCATTTCTGTAACCATACGAGAAAAATATAGCTAATCTCATAAATTATAAGATTTCAGGGTGTGACCAGAAACTTGGTTTGTGAATTAGCATAAACTAGTCTATCATGCAGTAATGTCCCCTACAAAGAATATTCATAGTTGTTTTCTATGAAATGCTAAATTACAAAATAATACCTAAAGAATAAATATCAAATTCTAATTATTTTAAGATAATGATCTGGGAATGTAGGATTTGTTGACTTCTACTATGTGTTCGGTGGAATCTAGTACATATGTCATGGTGAAAAAACAAACTCCATAATTGATCCCCACCTTAACAATTCCAAATTGTTTTTTCTTTGGGTTGTTCTTTTTTGGTTGGTCGGGATTTTTTTTGTTTTTGTGTGTGTGTGTGTGTGTGTTGGAGGGGGGGATCCTATTTCAATGTGAGAATTCCAACATCTTACCTAATAATCATTTTTTGACATAGTCTCTCCTGTGGTTTTGGTGCGGTACCATCATGGGAGACTGACTCGCCAAAAACCGAAGGGGTGGGTTGGGGTTTTAAAGATCCTAAGCACATTCTAGAGAGAATAGGAAACCATATAGGATACCGGATCACTATTTCGGTAGACCCTGATGTGACAAAAAGTCACTGTCCATAATTTATTGTTCAAGTAACAGTAAAACTCACTACAGTAAATTTTTCATGTTTCCTTTTTTTTCCATGTTCTTTTGTCTCAAAGAACAATCTTTTGTAATGAAACTTCTTAGTTGTAAAAGCCTCCTATGTTGTTCTGCACTAATTGATGTAGGCAGAATTCTTCCTTGATATCAAGTAGTCGTCCTGGTAGATTGAAGGAATCACTCAAAGATAATTGAATTTATCTTTGGACCTTATACTCATCATTGCAGAAATTCTTTATTAAAATTAAAAAACTAAAAGATATCATTATTGCATATGAAGATTCAATGCACTTAGAGATTCTTTATATAGAGTCATAGACTCTATGACCTTATTCATGTTTAAGAGATACTAAGAAAAGGCTAAAAGTAACCTATGCATAATCAGTAAAACAAAGTAAAGAAAGACTTGCCTAAATTGGCGAGAAAGCCCAACTGGAAGGTATGATTCTGAAACTTTTCCATATGGAATAGGTAGCCAACGAAAAGAAACCAAGCTATAAACAGTATAGAAAGCCAGCTAACCTCAAATATTATTAATCATATCCTAGTCACTAGTTAATATTCACAGGTTAAATTCTTATAAACAGTAACTCTTTTCTTTTGATTTGTTTCATGTTTTTTTTAAAACAAAACAAGAAGAAAAAGAAAAATCTAATGTAAAATCAAACCCCTTATTTAGGTTCTATTGCACAATTCAAAACTCTTTAGTCAATGCACCCCTATTTTCCCCCCTGCATTACCCATTATGCATAATTTGTGACATGAATTTCTATGCAACAAGAACCAGGCAATGCGGTCGACTGGCCACACATTACTTGAGAAGCATTGACATCTTCTGTCTAGCTTTGTTCTGTTTGGGCAAGTTTCTGGAGGTGATCTCTATAACACTGTTGAAGCAAGAGATACCATAATTGGGATGGCCATATTTTCACTTGTTAATAGTAAATGATTTGCATGTCAGTAATCTGAAGACCCAGCACTCTGATATGCATTCAATTTCTTGTTTTTTGCAGTCGGAAAATATAATGCTTTCAGATAAACTTAAACTTGAGAAGGAGCAGAATACCCAGCTTAGAAATCAAGTTGGTCATCTGTTACAACTGGAGCAAGACCAGAAAATGCAAATACATGAACGTGATTTAACTATTCAGACACTGCAGGTTTGAAATCATGTCTTTGCAGTTGTATACGAATTGGCTATTCAGATACTGCTTGTTGGAATTCATGTCTTTTGCATTGTTATATAAATACAACAATTGGGTTTTCTTATTCTGAAATGCAGCTTCTTAATAATGCACTTCTACCACTACCTTTTATTAGGTACTTGCCTCGATAGACATTCTTTATGGATCACTATTTTCTGTGTTAGAAGAAGTTGGCTTGTACTTTTTCTCCCCTTTATGAATGCAACTTCTTAACAATATGAATGTATTAAAAAAAAACTGGCTTATTATTATTATATTTTTTATATGAATGCAACATGTGGGTGCACTTGTTCTGAAATGCAACTTCTTAACAATGGGCTTCTGTCGTTTACTTCCATTAGGAACTTACCTTGGATTAATATAAATAGAGATTGTCATATGTATTCATTGTAGAACTTATTATTTTTCTGTATCAAAAAGTTGGCTTATTCTTTATCATTTCAGTATAAAATATATTAAAATTTAAAGGATTTTTAATATTTTTCTGGTCATATTCCTCTTATGTAATTAATATTCTCCTTTCTGATAATGTATCTTTAGAAACTCACTAGCTGTGCCGAAGCCTGCTGCTAAAAAATGTTTCTCTTCTTGTCATCCTTGCTTTGGACGGGAGAAATAAGGAATGTTTATGACTACACTGGTGTCGTTTGTTTCGATTTGATTATGTATATTTTCTTTGTGAATGTTACCATCATATCTCCTCTTAAATTGTTGCCTTTCTTTGTGTTTTATTGTTTATTGAGCTGTTACTTTTGCTTGCCTCTTCATATTTAGTACTGCTATCACCACCGTTACATGACCTTAGCGCTTATCATTATATATGGTGCCAATCTCATGTATGAACCATGCTATGATTGATTCAGCATTTACTTGTGTTAGATCTTTCCTATAAACAGTTCCAACCGAGATGTGTAACAGGTTACCGGCAAATTCCTTTAATATAAGTTATGATAGTCCAATAATTGGATGAAGACGTGAGAAGACTTTCTGGTTCTAGAATACCCTTGAAGCTATTGTGCATATCTTAAATAAGAATAATCACTGGTGGCATTGGTATTTTAGTATAAATTTTGTAGAAGAACAAGCGTGGGATAGGCTTTCTATTATCTAGGAATCCAAGAGAGAAGTCGTCTGCTTTTCTTTTATATAAAATAGTAAATGAAGTAGGCCTGTAGAGACATAGCATGATGTAGGATGCAATGTGGGAGATCATTCCCCAGTTAGTAAGTGCAACAGAAGTAAAAGCAGGATACTAAAAGGAGGATAACCAAGGGGAGTTGCGCATCTATCATAACTTTAGCTGAGTCACAACATTGTTGTTGTGAGGACTTTTAATGAGAATCAACATGGAAGTCTCATCAAGGGTATCTTTCCCCAGTTAGCAAGTGCAACAGATGTAATAGCAGGATACTGAAAGGAGGATAACCAAGGGGGTTGCACGCCTATCATAACTTCAGCTGTGTCACAACATTGTTGTTGTGAGTACTTTTAATGAGAAACAACATGGAAGTCTCATCAAGGGTATCTTCCAGTAACACCAAGGAAAGTACACTTAACAGATAGAGAATTTTTTTTATCACTTTTTTGTTTAAGCACAAACATTTTATCACTCATCAAGGGTGTCTTGCCTTCATATTACATATGTTATTTGTAGTGATAAACACTAGATCCTTAACTAACTTGACTGCAAGAGGTAAACTTAAAGTTGCCTAGATGATTTTATCACGACCATAACTAACAGGTGCAGCCATAAGGAAAATAATGGGAAGATTTCTAATCTGAACGGAGTTGACTTATTTGAATATTCATGCCGAATTATACTACCGTCTGATCTTTATCATATATCTGACTTGCTAAAACTTTTCACTTCCAAATAATGTATTACATGGCAGAAATCTTATTTGACTCTTGTAATTGATGTTCTAACATGGTCAAGTCGTACTTGCTCAGGCTGGAGCTTCAAGTTTGGTCAAAGCAGCCAAAATATTGTCTGATTATGTAGTATGCGAGACTCAGTCACATATCTCATTTCTGTTGTTGTACTCTGGACTTGTTCCACTCAAGGGTGGTTGAACTTGCCTAAGCACCTTCCTAGTGGACATCATCCTTCTAGTGTTAATCATTGTCCTTGATATACAAACATTTTCCTATCATAATAGGGCTGTTTTGGAGTATGACTAAAAGTCGAGAAAGCTTCTAAAGAAAAGATAAAGAAGACAAGAATCATGCACTTGAGTACTGTTAAACTACAAAGGACTGCACCTTAATTGATATTTAGAAGAATTACAAAACACATTTACATAAAATAATGAGTATAACTCCCTTTACATAGACCCCATAGAAGACTAAATCCTACTCAAATTGTGACTTGTAAGATTATGCTAGAATTTTAAACTCTAAGTATTATTATGTCTTTATAACCAAATTTAGTTATTATGCCCAACATCTCCCCTCAAATTCACGATTGTAGGACATTGAGAGTTTATCTAGCAAAAAACTGAAGACAAGTATTAAACTGCTACATGCAAATTCTGAATTATTGACTTAGATCACGGTTCGAAGACTCGGCCGAGTCGTATCCGTCTCGGCACCCGCTGAGACGATTCCGAGACCCGGTTCAAGGGATTGACTCAGAATCGATCGACTCGGCCAAGACTCGGAGTCAACTCGGTGAATCGGCCGAGTCACGGGCTGACTCGACCGAGTCGATGCCGAGTCTTGACCGAGTCGGATTAAAAAAACGCAGAACATATCTGATTGCCATCGCCGTCCGCCTGCACGCCCGCCTGCCTTCCCGCTATCACCGTCGCCGCCCTCTTGCTCGCCCGCCCACCTTCCCGCTGTCGCCGCCCGTCTCTGTCCTCTCCCTCTCTCCTCTGCCTCTCTCTCTCCCCCTCTCCCCCTTCTCCCTCTTTGTCCCAGTCGGGCCAAAGAGGGGAGAAGGGGGAAGAGGAGGAGAGGGGGGAGGGAGAGAGGCTAAAGGAGAGGGAGAGCGATTGAGAGAGATCGGGTGAGGGAGGAGAGAGAGAGATCGGGTCGAGAGATCGGGCGACCCGATCTCTCCTTTATCCTTTTTTCTTCTTTTTTGCTTTTTTTTTCTTTTGAATTTTTTTTCATATTTATCACTTAATTTTTTTCATATTTTAAATTAGCCTGAAATTATGATATTTTCTAATTACCCCCTCAAAACAAATTTATTTTGAACATGTGATACATGAATTTTGATGGATATATTTTTTTACGATTTGTTGTAATTTTTTCAGAATTTTTGAGCTTTCTATGTAGCGTTTTGCGTGTATCGCCTGAGACCGATCCGAGTCGCCGCGACCAATCTGTCTTAGTGCCGCCAAGTCGGCGGCCGAGACCGCGACTTTGAACCATGACTTAGATGCTGATGTCAATGTTGAATTTGCCAACTAAACCAAGCCTCTAGTCATGTGAGCCGAACCGAAAATTGAACTGTACTCTTATGTGAAGGCTACTAAAAAAGTCAAATATTCATTTTCTTAGATAGGTTTAGGACTCTTGGGATCCTTAGACTCAGCATAAGAGAAGGTTTTAGAGATCCCAAACTCAGTAGAAGAGGATGTTTTGTAGACCCTCAAACTCACTATATAAGAAGGCTTTGCTGATGAATTTATGTAATTGGATTCTTCTGGATATCAATATTTTTTTCCTTTAGTTTTTTGTAGGCACTCTTGATATCATACCATTATGAGTTTGAGTTTGAGGGAGATGTTAGATATAATAGGTAAGTTTTCTTATAGAGTCCTAATAGTATATAGTGTTTAGAGTTTTAGTAATATCGCGAGTCATGTTGAGTAGAATTTGGTCTTTGTAGGGTCTATATAAAAAAAAAAATTTTGCTCATGATTTTATATAATTGTATTTTGTCATTCTTGTGAATATCAATAAAGATGTTTTTCATAGTTTAACCAGTACTCATCCTAATGTTAACTCCCTAAAAGTTGGTGTCAAATTCCTAGCGAAATAATTATGAGCAGGAAAGGGCCAGTCCTATACAGTCTTGTTGTCACTTGGCAAGGATGAGTTATAAGGAGTATGAGTTGCATAGGGAGTAGCATAGGAGTAGTAGGATTAGGCTTTTATGTATCTATATATGTATCTATATAATAAAATTGAGGTGAGAGATCTCTGTCTAACCCAATTCTTCTATCACGGTAGCAGAGCTCTAAGGCTCAGATCCAAAATCTTATTGGTTAATTTCTTTAATTTTCTCTTATGTTGTTTCTTCTTCTCCATGACCTCCTCATATTCTTTCTCATATATTTCTCTCGGGTTCGAACAACCTTCTTCTGCTTCAATTGCTCTCTTCTGTTAATTTAACAGAATTTTGGAAAAAACGGTCTTAGAACAAAATAAAATAAGAAAGAAAGTAGGTTCAATGGGTGTTTAGGCTTTGTTTTTTTTTGTTTAGCTTTATTACGCTTGGTTTTGACGTATTGGATGTTTTGAAAAGTTTGGTATATGTACTTCAATCTCAAAGGAGGATCATTTGTTGTTTGGTACTTTTGTTTGTGATTAGATCCGGAGGGAGGATTTTTGTGGTGTAACACTTTATTTGTATTCGGGTTGTTTCAGGAGGTTTAGTTAGTCATGGAGGAGGATTTGAAGTCTGATTTGAAGGCTATAGCTTATGGGTTTTTTATATAGAAAAATCGCAGACAAAATTATCTGTTGATGGAGAAAATTATTTGTAGTGGAGAAAGATTGTGGAAGTCCATGTGAGAGGATGAAGGAAGCAACGATACTTAACCGAGCCTCCTCCAGAGCCGATGATCGATGAGTGGGAGAGGTTGCACAACTTATCTCTCAGATTTTGAATAGTTTGGAACAGAAAGTACATGATATGGTAATGCACACGTTGATTGTAAAGGAGATGTGGGAGTGCCTAGAAGAGTTATATTCAGGATCGAACAGCCTCAACAAGGTGTATGATGTGGTACATGAGTTATTTTGAGGTAAAAAGGCAGATAAGCCTCTTTCACAGTATTATACAGACTTCAAGATAGCGTTTGAAGAGCTGGGGGTATTGTTTATTTATAGACTTGAGAAAGATGCAACTTAAGTGGGGGCAACTGTGTGTTCTTATGTTCTTGGGGGTTTGTCATCTGATTTTATGTTGGCACGACCACATGTGATTCAGAGTTCAACAGTGAACTTGTCTGAGATATATGAGTTTGTAACGCCCCGATCCCAGCGGGTACGGAGACGTTACTGCGACGTATATACGCA